>JAJMBV010000053.1:0-81406 GCA_030585085.1 Petasospora xishuangbannaensis
AACAGCAACAGCAACAGCAACAGCAACAGCAACAGCAACAGCAACAGCAACAGCAGCAGCAACAACAATACTCACCAGGGTATGCATACCCTGAAGCACAGCAGTTCCATTCATTACACCAACAGACACAGCTAACTCAAGTTGTCCAATCACCTTCTTCATATCAACAAAACCAACGTGTTCCATCCCAACCAAGCTACCAGAATTCTCCACAACAGATGCATTCGCAGCCAACTCAGGAACAGGCATCGCCACACCCAACACAACCATACCCTATTGCAACACAACTGACTGGCCAATCAACTGGTGCTGCTTCTGCAGCATCTGCTCCCCAACTGCCTCAGTTACATCAGACTGAACTAGAATTACCACAAGATCCTTTCAAGGATCCAGAGGTGCTGGATGAAGAAGAGGAAGAATTTACAGCACCACCGTCCACTACAGTAACGACCCATGAAGCTGTGCCACAAAATCTGGTTCCACAAGCCAACGCGCCTTCATCTCCTACCATACAGCAAGTCCAGCCAGTACAACCTAAGACTCTATCCCCATTGCAACAACAGGTTACACCTCAGCAAGGAACCACTTCTCATCCTTCAGCTGATGCCAACTATACCAATGGATATGCTTTACACCAACCACAAGCTCCATACCCACAGCAATATCCCCAGTATGTCTCCAAGATCACGGACATTACTTTCCCTACGGTTCCTATGAGCAAACCACCTGTTGTTGAACCAAGCAAGGAAGAGGTAGCTCCAAAAGAGGAGGCCCAACTTATCGACTTGTGATGAATTCTGAACTGGAAACCATTGGAAAGGTTATAATATATAATAGCTTCCTTACTCGTAATAGAAACTCTAGAATACCTGTACAAACATCTAATGAAGATTTTAAGGGCCATTAACCACCGGATCAATTTTCCACTGTTATTGCACTGTAAAGCAAAGACTACAACGCAGAGTAGGGAATATCAAGTTTTTTGAAATGTGCTACAAAGATAAAAGATTTGATTTGGAGAGCAAAGAGAAGAGGGCATTAGATCTTTTGAGATCCATCCACATTGCCCCCATGAGAATTGGAGACGAGAAAAACACTCCCATTCATTATGCAAAGCGTCTATTCTTCACGAATACATAAACTGTTTCTTAAGATTACAAAAAAAGAGAACATTCTATTTGGGAATCGTTGTGCTGTACAAAGCGACCAGGATCCAAAACCCTTTTAAAAGTGAAAACATAAGTAGAAAAGCAAAAAGTAAAATGAATATACGATTAGTATATATCTTTGATGTTTATGTGACTGTTCCTGTTCCTGTTTCCTCCTCTCATATATAGTAATTCAGAGGTCCAACAAGTTGATCTCGCCGTTGGAAGCCTGTGTCTTCTGAGGAAGGGCAGGAGTCGACGCCGGAGCTGCCGCTGGAATGGATGTAGTCTTTGTTGGCTTCTTGTCATGGGCCATAGATGAGGCAGAGGCAAAGAGAGAAGAGAATGCGTCCTGTTTTGGAGGAACAGCAGCAGGACCAGATGTGAAGGAATGTGCATTGGAAGTTCCAGGTGGAGGTGCAGAGAAAGAGGTAAACTCGCCAAAGGAATTGTCAGCGGTTGTGTTAGAAGGGTGGCTGTACAAGTTGGAAAGGTTGTTGGAAAGAGGAGGAGGAGCCGAAGTTACAGCTGGCTGGACAGAGCTCTGGAAGTCACCAAACTCGTCAAAGTCATTGTTTGCAGCGGTTGTAGCAGTGGTAGCCGATGTCTGAGGCGTAGGAACCGGGTCATCGAAAGAGAAGAGGTCCGGCTCCTCAGTAGGCTTCACAGGAACTGGCTTGCTACTTGTAGGGAATTTTCTGGTGGTTCTAGAAGGTTCAGGATGTGCAGGGGCGGAGTCGCCATCAACGTCGTACTCTTCAAAGTCTTTTCTACCAGCAGCAGAGCCTGTTTCTTCAAATCTTTGGCCGTAGACACCACCATCTCCAAAGATTCGTCCTTCATAAGTCCCATACTCGTCATAAT
Source organism: Petasospora xishuangbannaensis (assembly GCA_030585085.1). Lineage (NCBI taxonomy): Eukaryota > Fungi > Ascomycota > Saccharomycetes > Phaffomycetales > Wickerhamomycetaceae > Petasospora > Petasospora xishuangbannaensis. The sequence goes on from JAJMBV010000053.1 coordinate 2,013, forward strand.
CGTTGGTGGATCCCACGTTGGACAGATGGGTACCGCCTGCAACACCCTGGAACTTCTTTGCATTCTCTCTGCTCTTCTTTCTCTCCTGTCTAAGCTGCGAGTCGTTGTTTAGGAGCTCTGTAAGAGCCTTGGACTTGGTTCTGACGTTGATTCCCTGGTCTCTCCCCTGGGAATCGATGTAGTGGAACGACTTAAGCATCGAGATGAGGGAGACGTTAGCCCTTGCATCGTCCACAAATCTTTCAGACCCGTTCTTAAGAAGGTACTCAAGCAGCTGGAGAGCTTTGTAGATCTGTCTCCACTCGTTGGCAGCCTTCTCTGTGAATCTCCGGAAGATCATCCCAATGACTTCTTCACGCTCACGGTAGTTATAAGTACCAGCTGCGATCTGTTGCATCAAAGTCGACGAAGCACCCCATGGCTCGTTGTTTGTTGCCTCCCTCACCTTGGCCTCCATCTCCGTGTAGTTGTACACAACGTTCTGAGCTTTACGCACATACGCCTTCACGTCATAGAGTGATACGTTTTTTAGCTGCTTCTTGATCTCGTCCATTGGCGTGCGTGGTTTTGCGGTGAGGACCCTGAAGGCTGATGGAGGTGAGGCGTACGTGGTTGTAAAGGGGCACGGGATTGGTTTTTCATGAGTACTTCGATCCCGGCGCGACATCCCCGGTTCCTCCGAGATTACTGAAATATGCTGGGACAGTAAAATGTAAAATGGTATGAAATAGATGAAGTGGTCGTGGAATAGACGCTAATGGGAGTGTAACTAAATGAGTAATAAAATGGTATTTAATGATACTGAAATCGAACCAAAATGGCACTACAATCGTATGTAATAGTACTTCTAAATGGTACACCACTTCTTTAGTTTGAGGGCTGCGTGAGCAGAAAGAAGGTAGAGACCTACGGGAGTGGAGAGCATATATATCATTGGACAGAAACACAAGTCAATGGACCGGGAAGTACTAGTGTAGTATACCGGAAACTAGTATGAATGTATGCAAATATGTAAATAGATGCACAGATACTCATACAAGGAAAAAGACTATGCAGATGGTGGTGGCTTATAGCAGGCTCATGCACACCAGGAAACAGATCATAAAATAGACAAGATGTCAAAAAGTTCTCATTGTTTATGTTTAGTGGAACACTACTGTTACTAGTATGAAAGATGAAATTTTTGTACATAGATTCTCCAAACGGAATGGCTATCCTATAAGCTTGTGACCATCAAGAATGCTATGTAGAAACTCGCTTAAAGATATATTCTTGGCGTAATAGGAGAGGGACACGAAAATGAGGGTCAGAGGATCGTCCTTAAGATATTACAAAACGACTCATGAGAGCATTGGAAAACCCAACGATCAAATTCAAGAGTTCTACGAGATGTAGTGATATCTTTAGCTTATATGTATAAGGAAAGACGAAAGGGTCTATCTAGCAGCTCGTAAGTTAAGGTCGCTACGAAGAGAAATGCTCATATTATGACCCACAAATTGAATATCACGGCTTATTGTTTACCGATAAACAGACCTTCTCTCGTACAGAAATACTACAGCCAAATTCTATCGCTACTATGTACACGTAGTTTTGTATTTTTGTTCGTACGTAAAGAAGCATACAATCGCAACAGAAGCCACACAAGTAAAGGCCATACATAGTCTATATGTACTAGATGACAACTATATTCATGAAATCGAAAACTCAGTCGGTGATCTCGCCACACTCAGCAACAACAATCTCGGCTCTGGTACGACCCGACTGAGTACCATAGGACTCGATGGTCTTGACAGTGTCCAAGCCCTTTGTGACTTCACCAAAGACAACGTGCTTACCGTCCAACCATGGGCATGGAACGGTAGTGATAAAAAACTGGGAACCGTTGGTGTTAGGACCGGCGTTCGCCATGGACAGAAGACCTGGCTTGGTGTGCTTCTTGGAGAAGTTCTCGTCCGCAAAACGGTCGCCATAGATCGACTTACCACCGAAACCATTTCCGTGGGTAATATCACCGCCCTGGAGCATGAAGCTTGGAATCACTCTGTGGAATGGAGACCCCTCGTATCCAAAACCCTTCTCGCCTGTACACAAGGCTCTGAAGTTCTCTGCAGTCTTTGGAACAACCTGGTGGGTGTTAGTAAGGGTGTTCAGGAAGTGATGTGGGGGATCTAGCCTCCCCATAAAAATTATCATCGACTGCGCTGTTCAAGTCAACTTACCTCATCGTACAACTCAAACTCGATTCTGTCAAGTTTTCTCCCTATTGGAACCAGTTAGTAAGAGTAATTGTACTTCGTTGGATAGAGTACTTACCGTCAACTGCCGGGACAAAGTACACCTTCTTACCGAAAGCAGCGGCTGAGGAAGAGAAAGCACGGATACCCTGGGAAGTTCTGGCAAATGTTCTGGCCAACATCTTTGAATTAGAATTGGTGGAGATAGAGAATATAAAGACACGAGGTAGAAGACGTAATAAGCAGCCAAGAAGTTGGAAAAGGTGGAGCCCGAGGAAAGCTGGACGCGCCATAGACTAGACAGTGCCCATAACCATATGCTAATCCCAGTGCTCATAACACTTCCCGCGAATGGCACTCTTATACGTACTTCCTCTTTCTCTTCTCTAGCTAGCCTCTTTTTACTCCTGGTCAGCTTTCTCATCTAATTGGAAATATTCCAGGTATTTAGACTCACTATGAGCTCTTCTATGGAGCTTGGGGCGTCAGCGCGAGATGCTATTGCCTCCGAAGTACAACTTTTGCGGTCAAACGGCCACTCCTATGAGGAAGTCACTGCGAAGAGACTCGAGCTTGTGGAGGAGTTCGCTATGACTAGAGAGGAAGTTCAGCAGTGGTATGATGATGCTATTGAATTGGAAAATGGCGGAACAGAGTATGGTGTGCTATATTTTGTCTTCTACGAGAAGCTTTCGAAAGATTATCAATGTGTCTGGTTCTTTGAGCTTGTATTGCAGTACTATTTGCGCTGGCTCATCAATGGCCCTCCAGAAGGCTTTGAAGACCTTGAATTGTTTCAAAATGAGGATATCGACTCTATCTTTGAAGACGCTTTGAAACTGACTCAGGTAGACTTCCAGGAATCGCATAGAGTCGCCAATCTATACCTTAAGTATTTATGGTTCAGAAGCATGTTCACCATTAAAGGTCTCTTTGATCCTGAACAGGAAAATACTGTAACTCCGAGCGAAGAACAGCTCAATCGAGTTAAAGAATTCCTCAAATTGAGACTTTCCATCCCACACAGTGAGATTGATGCTACGTTCTCTCGCTATTCTAGTTTTGTTTCCGCCAACTTCCCAAACGAGGATTATTCTGTCATGATGCAGGAAGCTAATACCGCTTATCAGAAAACAAAGCAAGATCAGCAAGAACTCGAATTCCTCTTTGCTGAGACACACTCCTACTCTGATTCAGCTCAGTGGAATTCTTTTCTCCGATCTATATCCTCTGTTCCAAAGAAACAACGCGATATTCGCAAAGTCTCCTCCGTTTTTGAGAATGCCATCCTGCTCTTTAATACGGCGTCCCTCTGGACCCAATATGTTCTCATTGCATATGAGTATCAATCCCCTCCATCGCTTCTCTCGAAGATTTTCCTTAGATATATTCGCTTTCATCCGGAGTACCAGCCTGCGTACACTGAAATCTTGAGAAACATTACATTCATAGATCTTGATTTCTCAGATGTACTCACACGAATCCAAAAATCAAATGTCCTATCCCAGACAAATTCTGATAATTGGTCTGATCTGGTAGTATCACTTTTAGCTGGACAAGAACGCTTAGGAGCTTCGTCTTTGGATCTAGAAAAGATCCTTCAGCAGGCAATCAAACGAAAAGTTGACACTTTTCACTCTGTGGAACGCTTCATTGCTTCAATCTTTGAGAAGAGAGGTGACTTACAGAATGCCAGATTAACACATGCACTTCTCACAAAGACTTTTACTTCTGAATCTGAAGGTTGGCTAATCTCTTACAACTTTGAACTTAGAGTGGGTGACCTTCAACGGGCTTATAAGATTCTCGTGGCAGCGAGTAATAGGGCCGAGCAACTGGATTGGCCTGAAAGGATCTTCGAAGAAGCAATTCGTTTTCAGGAGCTACATGGTGACGTAGGGCAATACCAAGACCTTAGGGTTAAAATAGAGAAGAAGAAAGCCGAGATTGACGAGATCAGGGCCCTATCTGTAGAGAATGACGCTGCTTCACAAATCCAAGAACTCAAAATAGACACCAATACGAGCAAACGTAAAGCACAAGAGATGGATGAGGTACTTGAAGGGGCTTCTAAACGGAAGGATATGACCAGAGATCGTGAACATCTTACTATTGCTGTCCGGAATATTCCTTTGAACATTGAAGAGAAGGGTATTGTGAACTTCTTTAGGGATTGTGGAACTGTTCGTGATGTCAAGTTGATAACATTAGGTGACATAAAACAAGCTAATGTGGAATTCACAGATGAACATGGTGTTCTCAGAGCTTTGACAAAGGACTATAAGCGAATATCTGGCTCAGAAATCAGAGTTCAAAGACTCCAGCAAAACACCCTTTTTGTAACAAACTTTCCTCCAACGTATACTCAAGAACAACTATACGGCTTATTCTCCACTGTGGGTTTGGTTGCGAGTGTTAGACTCCCATCTCTTAAGTTCAACTCGCAGCGTCGCTTTGCTTACGTTGAATTTACGGAGTCATCAAATGCACAATCTGCTGTTGGTCTATTGAATGGGAAAAATATTGAAGGACACACACTCTCAGTTCAGATCTCAGATCCATCTTCAAAACTTACCAGAACAGGTGCCTCAGAAGAAGGGAGAGAGATTCATGTATCGCAACTGGATTTCTTTAAGGTTACGCCTAACAAGGTGAAATTACTTTTTGAGAAATATGGAACTGTTGAGAGCGTCCACCTACCTCTCAGTGAGCGAAATAAAGCCTTGAAGAGGAATCATGACGGTTATGGGTTTATAGTGTTCAAAACAGTCGAAGAAGCAAATGCAGCATTGGCTCTTAATATGATCACATTTGAGGGCAGAGCTATCCAAGTTTCTGTATCCGAAAAGAAGTCAATTAGAGCAAAGAAACAAGAAAAGAGGGCAATGAAGGACTTTGGCCGTTCTGAGAATGCAATTGGAATTGCAAATTTACCAGATACTATTAATGAGTCTCACTTAAAACAATTATTTAGTGAAATTGGGGAAGTGGAGAACGTGATTTTGGAACCAAGATTCTCCGGTGCCATTATTGTTTTCAAAAGAGAGCAAGTTGCTGGAACAGCTGCTCTGAAACTTGAGGGCAAAATGGTGGGCGACTATAAAGTTCAAATTGTTACAGTCAATGAACTGAAAGCTAACGGGGAATCGACAAGATTAGTACCATCTAGCATTCGGAGGCATAAAATCATTCAAGTTGCTGGCTCTTCGGCTCCGGGCCCTTCAGCTGAGAAGCCCACTGCTGGAAAAAGTAATGCTGATTTCAGAGCAATGCTATTCGGTAAGAAATAAATCACATATTCTATCTCTATAGAACTAAAAGTAAATATACCGAAACTGAATTTTGTATTTAATGATAGTCTCTTATTTATTCCAATGCTTGCTTCAGTTCACTGATATGCGATACCAACAGCTCAACTAACGGTGTTCTGATTTTATCTTCACCTTCAAACATTTTCTGTTCCTCTGGACTTGTTGGAATGACTCTTGAAGTCAAATACTTTGGATGAGCCAAGAGGTGATTGAAAGAGTTTGTAAGAGTCTTTCGTCCCGACTCTGAATCCAATCCCGGTACAATTTCCAGTGTTTCTTGCATCATGCTTGGCGTGCTTTGACCCGCCTCATGGTAGAGTGACTGCAATGCTTTCTGAAGTATTATAATTTGCTCAGTTTCCTGGAGCGCAGGTGTAGTAATCGCAACCGAATCTTGGGACCAACTATGGATTGTACTGGAAAACTGTCTGGAGAAGTAACTCACAAATGCACTGATTTCAGAAAGTAATCTAACGCCGAACTTGCTCAGGAGAATCAAGATCACAGCCAAAATCCCATTAGTCCAGATATTGTGAAGTTTTGGACTCGACTGGACAAAAATATTGCCTTCTTGAATTGTCATGGATATTGGGCTCTGAATTAGAGTTGAAAAGAGACCTGACGCTATCAGTTGCTCTGCAATGACATCAACGGATATCATTTCGATCATGTATGTCAAGGTTAACTCAGCAAAAACAATTTCATCATTAACTTTCAAAGAGTGAGAACTCGAGTAAACATTAAGAATAGACTTGAGTGTGTTGAAATCGACAAGAATTGTAGATAATCTAAAGGTAAAACTAGCAGGAGGATTGCACGCAATCAACGCCTGGAATAGTGATACCACCAAAAGCAGATCTTCAATTCTTCCACCAACTTCAGGGATGGTGATTTTGGTCTGAACGATTTCAAACATCAATGTCGAACCCTTCGCAATGACGATTTCAAAAAACTCTAGTAACTCATTTGTAAGTGCTTCAACTAATCTGGTATTTCCCTTAGAGTCAGAAAGACATCTGAAGATGATCCGCATAAGCGGTCTGTACACTTCAGATTTATTAGCATTCAAACTTCCAAGGAAGTCGAGGTCAATGGAAGTGATTAACTGCAGAGACAAATCCAAGATTTCTTTAGTGTCTTCAGGATCCAATGTCTTTTGTGTTGCTGAGGAATAAAGTAAGAAGAATGCCAATTCTATACGTGCACGGTAGACTTCTGCAAAGAGTGGAGTAGATGTTCCCTCTGCAATATTGGCTTTAAGCAATTTTTTGATGATTTTGACAAAAGAAGGTTGTACGCTTACATTTTTAGCATATGCAGTCAACAAGGCTCCCCATGACTTGGCAGCACTGATCTGAGAAGATACAAGTTGTAAGTTGACACTTGCAGTAATAACGTCATCTCTGTAGCTTGTAGTCAGTCCAGCACCTGTCCAATATTTGTCATCATGAAGAACACCATCAAGCAATCTAAGATTGTAAGCAGCGCCTTCGCCAAATCTAGTAGTAATAGCAAAAGGAGAGTGAATGAAGTTGTTGAGCTTGAGTTTTGGCCATTTACTTTCAAAGCTTCGGTTGAGATTAGTATGAAGAGAAGCGCGATATCCGAATGGCTCATAGAATGGCTTTATTAAATCCAAGATGTTGTTAGAGTTCAAGAGGTCGATTATCGGTTTGTCACAACTGTCTTTTTTGCATGGGAAAATTACCAGAGCACAAATTTCAGCCAGCCTTGCATTCAAAAAGTACTTATAACAACTTTCGATAACGCCATTTATATCTTTTATATCAGCGACATCAGGCTTGGAATCAGTCAACTTCTTTACCAAAGTCTTCACAAAATCAGCTTCTCCTTTCTCGTCATGTCTCCTGGATGACCAAGAGTTGAAAGCAAACGAAAGGGCATCAACCAGATGGATACTAAGCCAGTTTGGATAGTAGTCTATATTCTTAACATCAGCTTTCAAAACTTTCAGTAGTGACGGCTGGTCTGACTTGGTATCCTTGATATCACGACCATTCAGGAATATCATCGATAGACCCTTCTGATTTCCTTCAATTACTGCAGAAAAGAATAAGTATAGGGCCTTTTTAACCAGGAAGTCATCATACATCGTTTTCAGATCCTCAGAGAGACACGCAAGAAGAACATCAGTGTACTCATCACCCAGATGAGACAAAAGGGACGGCGAACCAGCCGGCCATCTAGCTCCGACCAGCTGCGAGAGCAACTGGAGTACTCCACTTCTCATAGAAAGGGTTTTAGAGTATATGGTAATCAATTGTGGAGACTTTACAAAGAGGGAGGTTTCAAGTGTTGATGGAGGCTCACCAATTGCAGATCTGATGGAGATAATGAGTTTTGAAAATTCGAGTGAACCTCTAGCATACTGTGTGAAAGAGTGGCCTAAGTGACTTGTGGTATCAAAAACTGTTGGCACTGCAGCCATGGCATCGATGGCAGCAAGAATAGGAGCTATAATTCGAACATCCGGAAGAGAGACCGAGAATGATGTGATGATTCTTTTGGCAGAAGTGGCTAGCACTCTTGTTATTTTCTTACTTGGTTCAGTCTCTGGATCAACCGCATAAACACCCTCGAGAATCTTTGAGAAAGCTTCAAGGGTGAGCGTAGCTATCTCAAACTTCTGATGTGGCTTCTTGTAATTCCAATACATGAAACTTTCAAAGACCTGAGCTGCATAATTGGTGAATTTAGATATTACTTCGGTCTTGTGAGAGAACAGCTCATCATCTGGGTGTGACAAGCAATCAACAACCAATTCGTTGAACAATTTCAGAGCTGCAATAGTAAAATCATATGTTCCATTAACTGTTTCAACACTTCCCAATATAATAGAAATTAACCCACCTCTTCCACCATGCTCAAGTAAATCAGAGCGAACAAGATGGGACCAAACGATTTGTGGATATGTGCTCACCAAAGAAATCAAAAGCTTAATTAGTTGTGTTAAAGCAGGTACCTGTCGCTGGTGAAGGGATTGCTCCAGCATTTTGAGTAATACATCAAGAATATCTGAATCGTCTAGAAAGGCAGATAAGCCTACCAGAATCTCAGACGTAGTGTCGACATCGGAGACAGCAAATGTGTTCGTAATAAGCTCCAATATAGTCATCATAAGCTCATTTTCATCGGAGTTTAGAGATATATTCTGTAATACACGGCCAATGAGAGACCAGCCGTTGTAGTCATGTTGAAAAATAACAGCCTCTGAGTTCTGATCAGATGTGGGAAGGATCTTACCCTTTGTTTGTGATGGCATGAGCATGAGAACGTCTGGATTCTGTTCAAATGGTGGTTTCACAAGGAGGCCATCAGTTAGAGTAATAGTATCAGATATACCATCCAGATCATAGTCCATAGTACTGCTCGGTACAATATGCATATATGTAGAAACAGATGCAAGCTGACTGTGCGCATACCCCCCGTTTATGCTCAAAAGTTTAAGGTATGGAGTCATGACTTCAGGGAACTTGGCTTTTGCAAGTTGACGAAGCGTATCTGCATTTGGATTGGTGAAAAATTTTTCAATAAAGGTGTTTGGTGCATCTTTAAGAACATTGTAGTATGTCCTGGATGTATTTTCCGTAAGCTTGATGGAAGGCACCGCACAGATCAAAAATGAGGCAAGAATGGCAGAATAAATCTTGTCGTAGGACAGAACTTGATGGGTATGGTCGATAATTTGGAAGACACCCATTTCCATTGCGGTAGCTACAAACTGTCTGTATATCTCGTCTATATTCTCGTCATCAGTGAAAGCTTTTGCCAATATCTCTTCGGGGAGAGAGTAGAGAACAATACCCCAGGCGTAAAGAGCAATAGGATTGTATGGTGAGTTTGTGAGAATGTCGTGAATGGCTCTAACGGTTGCTGGATGCGAACCAAATGGAGAAGATGCATCGAAAATGTCATCCTTAGTGTTGAGACCAAGGAAAAGAAGACATACAATCGACGTAAGGGCTTGGATCTCTTCATAGATACTATCTTGTATCGTGTCTTTGAGGCCAATAAAAAGCTCTGACTTCGCAAGTAGCTTGAACCATTGTAAAACATTGGATTCAGTAGTGGAGACCTTGATCAATATTGTGAAAAGAGTCTTGAGAATCTCAACAATGGTCAATGATAATTCGCTGGTGATATTTTGTTGGTGGAACTTTGTTGTCTCTTCGACAAGCGATTCAAGAACTGAAAGGGTCTTGGAAATATATTCCGAGTCTTCAAGAATGTCATGAGAGTATTTGTTATCAATGACCGGTATGGACTCGTGGCCGACAAGGAACCTTGTCAGTTGAATAACAGTTCGTCTATCTTTCAGGACACCGAACGTATACATCTGGTGTCTCTCGTCTCTTGTTATATCCAAATCCTCGGACGCTTTAAACTTCTTCTCCTCTGGCTCTGGAAAACGAGTGTTTGTTTCACAAATAACACGTAAAGCTTCTTCATTTTTCACATTCAGTAGACTGGAAATCTCAATAGCAGCTTTCTTATCTGATTCAGATATCTTGTACTTGGAACTGCGGATGATGAACTCGTCTCCTGTAGGAAGGGGCTTCTGAGAGGTTGCATCAAATATCCCCGGACTAGTAAGAACTTCCTTGTTAGAGAATAAAAACGTATCAAGTGACTTTAATCGAGTCGATTCTTCAGGTACTCGAAGAGTGTTCAGTGCGAGATCGAACGTCCTGCTGAATGTTAATATTCGTGCGTTTAGATTCATAACAGGGTACTGGAAACGTACCATTGTCCTGACAAGTTTGTCATTGTAACGGCCTGTGACGTCTTCTGGAGAACACCGACCGTCATAGTGCTATATAACCGTTGGAAAGACCCAATCGATCGCTTTGCTTGAGGGGTATTAAAGGCTTGGAGATGATCCTTCGTATCGTTTGTTTACACTTTTCCACTTTTTTTGCGTGCGCAGTTCCGAGGGCTCGGAACTCTCTCATGACCTTAATACATTGTAGAGATCAATTACTCCTTTTGTGTAACATTTGAAAGAGCTGAAGTATCAGAGGTATCGGAAATTTCCAGAAAACGAATTTAGATATGATTGTCGATCTTTTGGGGTCTTTTTCTTGAAAGGGCGTTCGAGAGGTAAAACAGAAGTCCCAAGCACCATTAGAATCTCCTAAGGCCATCTCTTTTTCGGTAATAATCAAATAAAATGACCAGAAGTGCCAGAAGATCAAGAAGTCATACAAACGTGAGGATGGTATTATATAGGTTCTATTTAGGACAATTTTTGTTTTTACAGTGTATCAGAGTAGTTAAAATACCAGAATAGTAAGATTACCAGACCCGATCTCGACTGCGACATCGTCTACTAAAAGCTACGAGACAAAAGAAAATGAGACGAACACGTTGGAGGTTTGTCTTAGCTATGAAAGCATGTAAAATGTCATGAGTTGTGGCTGCTTGAGTTGGATCATTATGTAGCCAATGTTGTCGTTAGAAGATTTTGAGTTGGATCACGGTCGGATGCCAAAGTCCGACGAAAGGAGCCCTTGAGTTGGATCACGGCAGAAGGGAAGGGAAGGGAAAAGTACAAAAGCGTGCCGGTGAGTTGATAAAAGTAAAACGGTATCATTACATAGCTTTTTTTGTGTATGTTGTATATGGAAAGGGCAAATGGTGTTGAAATAAATGAGACCAGCAAGTCATCACACGAGAGGTCTATTTTATTATTTAGCGCCGAAACAGGAATCAGGCAAGGGCGGCCAAGTTCAATGCAGCTTGGAAAGTATTGATAAGGTCGCTCTTTTCCTCGAGTCCAACACTTATTCTCACAAGGTTTCTGTCCACACCCCAGTTGGCCACCTCATCAAGCTCCTGATAGTGAGCCAGAATAGTGTAAGGACATACGAGAGTGAAGTTAGTACCTAAACTTGGACCCTTGGACATTTGAAGTTCATCGAAGAATGTCTTAGCTTGTTCTTCCTTCTGGAAGACGATAGACAAGAGACCTCCGTATCCACCATTGGAGGTCTTGAGCTCGTCATAGTACTTCTTTGTTACATCAACAGATGGGTAATAGATCTTCTTCATCAATGGGCACTCCTGGAGTAACTTTACCACTACTTCAGAATTTGAGTTCACTTTAATAGATCTGGTCTGGAAGTCTCTGGAGTTTCTTTCCAAATATATGGCATCCTCAGCCCAAAAAATATCCTCGTAGTTCTCCTCAAAGTACTTCTTCAACGGTTGGTACAGCTTGGAAGATGGATTCAGTACCAGAGAGCCACCCATAACATTTGAGTCACCGCTGAATACTTTAGTTAGCGAAGAAACAACAACATCTGCATATGGTAAGACGTCAATGTTCAAAAAGTTACCTACTGTCTCATCAACAGCGACAGCAAAGTTGTACTTCTCAGAGAGTTCATGGATTCTCTTCATATTTGGTGTTCTAAGTAATGGGTTTGATGGACACTCGCAGAACAAGGACAGAATCTTTTCACCGCTTTGAAGACGTTTCTCCAAGTCGTTCAACGAAGCATCGTCTCCAAAGCCGTAGAAGTGCACTCCAGGACCAAACTTCTTCAGGATATTGAGGGTGTCAACATAGGGGAAACCAAAGCAAACAGACTTGTTGGTCTCGAATGTCTTCAAGAATGCTTGATGCGCAGAAAAAATCGCAGCCATACCGGTTGGATACAAGAAGATGTCGTCCTCATTGATGTTTCTCTCTGTGATGTTCTCATTGTCGTCATCGTCAATGGAGCCTGCAATTCTCTTTCTCAATGCGAGCTTGGCTTCGTTGGCAAAGCTGAGGTTAAGATTTCTTCCAAAACGCTCTTCTATGAACACTTTATACTCCTTGTCCTTATCCTCAGTCAAGTCGTTGTGAACAATCTGCAGCTCTTGTAGAACGTACTCACCAAGACGAGACGAAATACCTTCCCCGGAGTGTTGCCAATATTGTTTGGCAACCCCGTACTCTTCTTCTGGCACAAACACAACAGCGATATGAGCCTCTGCCCTGTAAGTTTTCTCCTCGTCTTTCTTCGGAGCAGGTGTGTTCAACTGAAGAATACGCAGAGTGCCCACCTTGGACTGAGCCTTCTCTTTCACAAACTCACGGCACCGTTTCGCCACACTGTAGCTTGGAAAGATGAAAGCTTTTTCACCCTCTCGCCCGAACTTGTCCTCAATAAGCGCGCACAGCTCTTGGATCTTCTTGTGGATGAAGAAGCGAGGATATCCGGAGTTCATCTTCTTCACAACCCAATCGTGCCCTTCCTCGTACCCCACCGTCGCATCCCAGGTAGGAAGAGTCACAGAAACTGCGTGTGGTGTCTTATTCGGAATCGTTTCTCCAATCTCCTGTGATGGTGCAAGCATGTTTTTGCCCCCTTTTATTCTCGAGGATTTCTAAAGAGCTTCAGTTCCAACTGTTCTCTCTTTGTGCAGATGAGATCGGAAAGCGGTGATTCACCACCGTTGCCCTGCTCGTCTCGGCCGCATTCCCTCGGTTCTGACGCAGTATTCCGAGGGCACGATCACACCCGCACACCAGCATGGATCTTCACGAGTACGAACGAAGCGCCTTGCTGTCAATGGCGAAACCCTTCGGTATGCTACCGGTAGGTGATTTGCGAAGAAACATTCTGTGTACATATTTGAAGTACTTTGGAGTCCACAATTGGTATATAACACCACTTTTACACACATTTCTGGGTATCATATTACCACTATAGTGCATATTTGTTCTCTGCGGCGGGAAGACAGCGCATCGACTACTATCTAAGAGATAGGCACACCGTTCCGTTCTGGGTTCGTTGCTTTCGAGACGGGACGTGGTTGTACACATCGCACTTTATATGAGTTACTATTCGAACGGATCACCAGGAATCGGTCTCAGACCAAAAGGTGAGGAGAGCAAGTACTGGAAGGCGTTGAAGAACGTCAACTTGCCTGGCAAGACCAGGACTGACCTTCCATTGTATAAAGACAAGCCCGTTGGCGGGTTTTCCATCCGAGAAGACGCAAGACGGTTAAGATATAAACATATGGGAGTCAAGGCTCTTACTATCTTCCTGGCGTTCTACGTCTGCTATTACATTGGCTGGTTCCTCAAACATGAAGTAAAAGTATCCTTGTCGTTTGACGATGATGATGATGACGTTGTGGATTGGAAAGTCGCACAGCAGGAGGTGAAGAAAGCGTTTGTACAGTCGTGGGTTAACTACGAGAAAGAAGCTTGGGGCAAAGATATTTATAACCCGTTGTCCAAAAGCGGGAAGAATATGGGCCCAAGACCATTGGGTTGGATCATTGTTGACTCGTTGGATACGATGCTTCTCATGGGATTGGATGAACAGTTCAAGACCGCACAAAGCTGGGTACAGAACGAGCTTACATACGACTTTGACTACGAGGTCAATGTTTTCGAAACAACAATTAGAATGCTTGGTGGTTTACTCTCTGCGCATTACTTATCAAAGAACGATATGTTCCTTGAGAAGGCCACAGACTTGGCGGATAGATTGATTGGCTCGTTTGATTCCCCTTCGGGCCTTCCTTACGCTTCTGTGAACTTAAAAACGAAGAAAGGAGTTAGAAGTCATACTGATGGCGGCTCTTCCTCCACCGCTGAGGTTGCTACTCTACAATTAGAATTCAAGTATTTGGCCAAGCTCACTGGTGAAACTCTATACTGGGAAAAGGTTGAAAAAATTATGAAAGTTCTAGACGCCAATCATCCAAAAGACGGTCTTGTTCCAATTTATGTTCACCCAGACTCGGGGAAGTACTACGGCAATCTTATTAGATTAGGATCTAGAGGTGATTCTTACTATGAGTACTTGCTTAAGCAGTATCTTCAAACTGAGGAAAGAGAGCCTATCTATAATGCCATGTATCAGGAGTCTGTTCGTGGCATGAAGGACCACCTTTTTCGTAAGTCTAAGCCTAATGACTTAGCCTTCTTAGGTGAACTTGAAAACGGTGTTAATGGTGCACTTTCTAATAAGATGGATCACTTGGTTTGCTTCATTGGTGGCTTATTTGCACTTGGTGCCACCGGGGGATTAACTCTTGAACAAGCCAGAAAGTCATCCAATTGGGATCGGTTGAAGGAAGAAGATATGTTGTTAGCAAAGGACATCACTCATACTTGTTGGCAAATGTATGAGAAGACCGCAACAGGCCTTGCACCTGAAATTGTTGTGTTCAACACTAAGCCAGGTTCAACTGATGACTTCTACATTAAACCTACTGATACACATAACTTACAGAGACCTGAAACCGTGGAGTCATTGTTCATATTATACCGTATCACCAAGGATCCAATCTATAGAAAGTGGGGTTGGCAGATCTTTAAGAGCTTTGAGAACTATACCAAAACTTCAAGCGGGTCTTATACTTCTCTTAAAGATGTGACAAAAGTTCCACCAACTATGTCTAATAACATGGAATCATTCTGGTTGGCGGAGACTTTGAAATACTTATATTTGCTCTTTGATGATACAGATGTTTTGCCATTGGACAAAGTCATTTTCAATACTGAGGCTCACCCATTCCCAGTCTTTTCCATGAACCCCCTCTTCAAAACTGGATGGGCAAGATCTTCACCAGGTTCCACTCAGGCAGATGTTAAACAACAAAACATTAGACAACCAGTTGATGAATCTGTTGATGGTAACATTAAGAAGCAGTCAACTGGTGATAACAAGAGGATGCCTGTCGGTGATGATCAGAAGCAACCCACTAATGAGATCAAGGACGTCCCTGCTGATGAAAACCTGAAGCTACCAAATGATGAGGTCAAAGACCTGCCTGCTAGTGATGACCTGAAAGAACAATCCAATGAGATCAAGAACAAACCTGCTGATGATAATCAAAAGCAACCAACTAAGGAGATCAAGAACGAGCCTATTGGCGATAATGAGAAGCAGCCAGCCGAAAATATCAAGAAGCAGCAGCCAGCCGAAGATTCGAACAAGATCAAGAACCCACCACAAGCTGCACAACCGGCTAAGCCAGCTATAGAAGAACTGGAAGAAATCAGTGGAAAAATGGAATCCAGCCCTGAAAAGAAATTGGATCAAAAAGCAGCAAACGAGATGTTGGAGAAGCTGCTGGAAGACGAGAACGAAGAGGAGAATACCTGAGTTTTTTGTATGATTTTTTTTTGTAAATGTTCATGTATTTATTGTTACATTATCGTAGTGATGAATTAATGAAAGTGCAGCGTAGCCAGTAGAACACCGTTACTTTGAGGCTAGCATAGCGTCGGAGTTTCGCAGCTTTTGTCAGTTTATCAGTTAACATGGGTGGTTGCTCTCTAAAAGAACGAAGCCAGAACGTAAACATAATTACGCCATGTTTACTGCTGTTTTTCTTATAGCCCACCAAACTCTTAGCGACAAATAGCTTGTGGTAAAGTCAGTTTAAATGGTAATTATTTGGAAGTGATGCACCCTTTGTGAGATCATATCATATTTTGCGGAGCCCTAGTGCTTCTCCTTTATCACATTATCGGTAACGGTCTCCCAGTAAACAATATTCTATACTTCAGAACATCGACAACCTCTACTTTTTCTTCGTTCTCTTCATCATCTGGGAACTTCAATAGTGCCAAAGGGGGTTCAAGAGGTTTTACGTCTCCAAGCAATCGCTGTGTCGTACCAATGAACAGCGTTGCCTTGGTTCCCTCCAGCTGTAGTTTTCCAAATTGGACAGCCCACTCTTCTCCAGAAAGCCGTGTGAATCGCTCTTCTTCTTCGGGTGTCATGTTTTCTGGCACTTCACCGGGGAGAACAAGGTCGCCTTGGATCTCAAGCATCGCATTGCCCAGCTCTGTTAAAACTACCACTGGCGAACTAGGGTCCCGCGAAAGAGACTTTGTGGCTTTAGCGTAGTCAATCACTTTGTATGGCATAATGCTTGGAGTCCGTCTAACCCTCTAATCTCTCTTGAGTGCTTGGGACCGTTTTAGCCTTTTTTTTGATAGCAGGTCTTCTCTTTTAGAAACGACACAATGAGGAAGAACGACTTCGTTGGATCGCGCTTCCTATCGAGATATAGTTTTTGCCTCGCATACTCGATGGTTTCTATTTCAATCATAACAATATATAGCACAGAACAGCTACTAACGATCTTTTTTTAGCTATACTCACCAAATGCGTTCTGATATCGATAGATTTCTAGATTTTTGGTTCATTCGGCCACAATTTGGAGGGTATGAAGCTGTCACGAAATATACCCGGGCACTTGAACCGTGATCCTCTTCATCCATATACTTCTCACTGTATCCAATCCTCTCTAGGATGTTGCCAGAGCAAGTCATTCAAATACTTAGTTAAGAGAATTATTAGATATAGGGCTAATTGTTTCTTATGCCTCTTTCCCAGATATGAATCAGAACATATTTTGCCAGTTCAAGTTCTGCATTATAGTAGTATTCCCACCTCAATTCGCCAATTACCACGCCATCCTGTTGACAACCTTTGCTCAGGTCCACATCGTTGAACTCTGAACGGGTGCTAGTGACTGGACCGCGAATGATGAGCTTTTATTTGTGTTAATGGAAACATCAGCGTGGAAGCATTGATGGGCAGACATTTAATGATTTTTTTTCAGGAGCAAGCTAATTTACAATACACTCATCGTTTGGATAGAGAAGAAATAAGATTAATAAGGAAAACATGAAGAATAGATTATGTGTCTATCAAAGACAAAGGAAGAATTGTTGACTGCAATTGAAAAGGAATTTGAAAAATTAATCAGTTATCTCAATGCCTTCGGAGCTTACAACTGTAAAAACTCTGGAAGGACATGCAAAGGGAACCGAAATGAGCGTACCCGATCTTTTGGCTTACTTGCTGGGTTGGATTAAGCTGGTTGTAAAGTGGATAACTAACCACAAAAGAGGTCGAACTGTGGACTTCCCAGAAACAGGATACAAATGGAACCAACCGGGACTTCTTGCTCAAAAGTTCTATTCTGACTACAAAGAGTTTTTATCAACTCTTGGTCAACAACATTCAGGTAACCAAAGATGAAAATCTGACCCTTATAAACGAGCGTACACATGAGGAACATTATGGAAGGCCATGGTATGGCAAATGGATCATGCAACGAATGATTTCATTAAGCATATCATCCCCTTATGCTAATGCGAATGGACGCCTCAGAGAATGGGTAAAGAGTGACGACTTCAGCTTCACGCACCAGTGGCCTCCATTATTAGTTTGTCTCCAGAAGAAGGAACGGATTTTTTTTAACAAAGCACTTTATAAACCATAATGAGAGGAGCATCATGTAAGTTTTGAATACCGCTTATCTTTCAGCTCTGATATCTTCGTACCAACAAAGTCCGAGACTATTAGATGTGCAATCACACAAATGCTTGTTTGATTCGTATTATGACGCTTGATAAAAGATGTAATCCTACTATTGTCCTATCAAAGGTTTTATTTCCCTACGTTTTAATACATCGACTACATATCTTCGTATTCAGAGTGTTCGGATAATATCATTGAATATTGAATATGTATGTATCGTACTGCTGTATAATAATAATGTAATTAAGCACATGTAACATAGCAAAAGCAAATCGAACAAAACATAATTCGTAAGCGTTTCAACATCAAATGTTGTTCTGCGGAGTATTTGGTTGAGATTTTGAAATATAAATTGCTCTAGCCTTCAAGGCCTGAGCAAACAGCAATGCGATTGGCCAAATTGGGGCATCAGCAAGAATACGCACACCAAGGTACAATCCTTTACTGGACAATCTTGCTTCTTGAATTACACGGCGAGTCTCGTGTATATCAGTGTTCGGATTCACAGCATGTTTAGTCACTTCATCAGACAGGGTTTTCACGTCTAATGCTCCCTTGGCTTCCTTTCTCAAGAATTCAGCGTATGTCTTGTTGTTCTCATCAAGTATTAAACATTTCTCAATTTTCTTGAAGACCATTTCAGAACGTAGCCAAAGTGTTCTCTCCATGGCATTCAAATACACAGGTTTCTTGTCATAGTTTCTTGACCAAGTCTCAACTGAGTTGAGGAATTCTGCAATGATGAGCAAGGACGTGAAGATACACGTTATGAAAAACACTGGTGTTCTAATGGAAGTTTTCTCAGCGTCATTATGAATAGACACATAATCAATCCAGAGCTTGACTATGTCAATAGCGTAGTTTGTAGCGTCCTTTAATGCTTCTGCATCACTTCTAAGCTCTTTTAGAGATTTGTTCATTCCTTCCCAA
This sequence comes from Petasospora xishuangbannaensis, assembly GCA_030585085.1. Classification (NCBI taxonomy): domain Eukaryota; kingdom Fungi; phylum Ascomycota; class Saccharomycetes; order Phaffomycetales; family Wickerhamomycetaceae; genus Petasospora; species Petasospora xishuangbannaensis. The sequence continues at coordinate 20,805 of JAJMBV010000053.1, forward strand.
TCCTTTCTCCAGATATTCTCGATAACTGGCGTTAAATGGATACACTTTCTGATCTTAGCAAATAACAACAAAGGTAAAATCAATCTGAGAATTGGGTTCTTGTTATAGATTACAGAAAGGCTAGATTCATTCAAGTAGAAGACACCACCGTTTTGGATGTAAAGACTCTCCCAGCTTTTCAAGAGACTTTCAATGACAAGCCTTGAGTTCATTCTCCACTTGGTTGCAGCAATGACACCGTTCGTTTCATTTTTGAGTAAGCTTCTTTCTAAGTATATCTTCTCATGGATAGACATTAACAAAGACAAAAGAGTCTTCAATTGTAGCTTCTTACTAGGATGATCATCATCACTTAGAGTGTAGTTATTCAAAGTGAGGAAGTTCAAGCAATTGCCGTAACTGTCGTTACCGTTAGCCAATTCCACTAAAGCAAATTTAGAGTCGATGACATAGTGCTTTCTATCCAAGAAGCTCATCCACTCCAGGTAATTTCGACTTTGCCATAATTCATCCCATTTACAGTGGACACCACATTTCAAATCAAGAGAGTGTAAGGAACAATCCAATCCTATAAGAGAAGAAAATAGGTTCGATATAAGCAATACAGTATGGCATGTCCTGATTCTAGATTGGGCAAGGATGAAATAATTGAAATTGGCTTCTTGCATCATGTCGGTGCTGTTCTGCAAATTATCCATTACCGGTGGAGGTGCAATAAAACTTTCCAATGGCAAGTTCAACGAAGTAAGCTTGACAAGTTCAATCAATGAGTTCAAAAATATCGTCATAGTTTTCGTAATTGAAAGGTCATTGTTGAAAATACCAATAAAGATAAGAAGAACCATACTTTGGTATAACCAAATAGGAATCGTACTATTGTTCTTAAAAGACTTTTCTCCCTCCAAAAAAGTATGAATTCTATAACGGGTGATGTTGAACATGAGAAGAGCATGACCAGAGTGAAAGGCATATAGGGCGCCTACTGCAGCAATGGAGAGAAGAAGGGGGTAGTTTTCAATGGATGGTTTGAGAGTAGGAAGATGGATAAAAGGGAAGTACTTGTCGAATTCATTCTTGAAAAGAGCAACATATTGATTTAATTCGTCCAAGGTGGGAAATTGGGAATCAGTTAACTTGTTGAGTTTCATAATTTCCGCGCGTAGCTCCGGGGTAAAAAGTTCAAATTGCTTGATGTCATTGTTATTCTCAATGACTTTCTTGAATAAGTCAATCTGTCTTGTTCTAAACAAGGTAGAAATATCATTACTAGAGGGAGTCGTAGCAGCTGACGATGATTTTTTCAATAACTGACTGGGATTGGCTGTAGCTAGAGAGTCGGGGGGAGATTGTAAACTAGCGGTGGCTTTTCTCTGAATAGATCTAGGGCTATCCACATTAGTATTCTCCGAGCTTGCAGGGGATAAGCTTGGGACAAACCCAATAACATTCAGGTCCTTTGATTGAGGATAAAAGTTCTGATCAAAGGGAGTATCCATAAACTCGCCCAACCAATCCTCAGGAGCCATGTTGTCATCATGGATCGATGTAGATGCAGTGGTACCACTACCGACGTCCATGATAGTAGAAACACCGTTGTTGGGAGAAACGCCAGCAGGCGATTGTGATCTGCTGTTATGGCTGTTGTAAGAAAATAAATCCAAACTGACATTAACACTAGAATCGTTCTTCATGGCGAAACCTGCGCCATTTGTAACACTATTAGTTTGTAAGAACCCGCTCAGAGCAGGGATATCGAGAAAAGATGTACTAGGAGTTAAACCAGTTTGGAAAGGAGTCTCCGGGTTCCGAGATACAGTACCTTCACGATTAAGCTTAATCTTTTCTGTGCCAAAGTAGTCATCCATCACTTTTTCACTCTTCAGGTCCAGGCTGAAGTCATCAGCATCATACTGTAATCCGAGTGCATTAAGATCAATCCCACTCAGTTTCGTTCTACTATGGGGATCCTGGGAAGTGAGCTGTGGCACTGCGAACGCAACATTCTGAGGAATTTCTGGGATGTTCTCAGTGTGTTTGAGATCTTTCTTCTTCAGATACGAATACGGCGATGTTGCTGAGAAGGAATTGCGGCGGAAAGCCTTCGCTGATGGTTCACATGAGGATGACGAGACACTTGTTTGACGGGACATGCCGTTTCTGTAATTCTCAGTGTGTTTGAAGAGAGTAGAGTGCTCGTTGAAATTGTCAATTGTGCTCTTTTGCAAGATGGAGGAGCCAGTGTTGGAGGAACATCCGTGGTTGGGCATTTGGGAGAGTTCTTCATCATCACTAAAGTCGTCGTCATCATCCGAGGACGCTTCTACGCCTTTCATAGGCAGACTAACTTCCTTGTTACCAAAGTTCGTGATAATGTTTTCGTTTTCGCCCTTTTTACTCTCTTTCAAGTTGTTTGTAGCGAGTCCAACGTGTAGTTTCTGCTGATGCCGCAGCACCAGGTCTCTTCTAGCAAAACAGCGGCCACAGGCAGCACACTGGAACGGTTTTTCGTTTGTGTGTGAGCGTTCATGGCGCTTTAGGTGCTCGAGACGCGCGAAGGCTCTGGTACAGGTATGGCATACGTGTGGCCTTGGCTTGTCGGTTTTGATGATTGCAGATTTCTTGGGGATGGGCTCGAAGCCTTGTACGCTCTGTTGCACCTGCTTGGGGCGTTTTGTACGCGACGAGTCCGACTGGGACGATGAGCGTCTTGTCTTTGGCGATGATGTCGACGCCGTATGCCCACGGGGTGATATTGAGTCCACGGAAGGGGCCATGGCGGGGGCTGTTACGGTCGATTAGGGAGGGTATGCGGATAGTGTGAGCACGGTGGGTGGTCTGAGCAATGTGTGTAGCGTGTGTAATGGGCAGTATGCGAGTAATGTGTCCACACGAGTGCTTGAGGAGGGTTTTGTCAGTGTGAACACCGTCAGTAGCGTCTTCACTAGCGGGATTCGTGAAAGCCCGGCGGTTTGTGAGGTGGCGGTACACCAGTTGAGAAGAGCGGTACGAGTGTGTGAGGACAGCAGGTATCGCCAAGCTAGCTACCAGCAAGCGGGATATCAGGGGAGCCGGTGTGTTTCGTAGGCGATAGACGACGGCGACGGCGACGGCAGCGGTTGGGCGGTAGCGAGGAGCTCGAGTTCAGTAGCCACAGACGGGGGTCTGGAGAAAGCAGGTGGATAGAATAGAAGGCTGGGACGGTGTGTGGCCAGCTGGAGAGAACAGGATGCTAGAAGAACAAGACACTAGGCTAGAGATTACGGTAGAGGGTCCAAGCTAGAAGCTCACACAAAGGCCCGGAATCCACAGTTGAGAAAGTACGGTTGTAAACACCCTCAGTAGGCCGGAGCGACACTCTCGGGATGCGACCGGGGCGCGTAGTTTTAACCAGAACAGCAAACGCTTAGGGGGAAAAAAAGATCAGCAAGAGGAAAACGGTAACGAGGAAAACGGTAAGAGGGACTGGACGGCTCTTCCAGGGGAGATGTAAGGTAAAAAGAGTCCCTTTTCGCACGACTGCAGGTCCGGTATCGGGGTCGAGCACCTGTTTGGGTAGGCACTCGGTATCTGTGCGGTGGTTTGCTGTTGTTTGTAGTTTGTTGGCTGCTGCTGCTGCTTCTGCGGCTTCTGTTCGTGTTTCTGTTTCCTTTCTGCTGCTAGCTGTTGGATGTGGCTGCTGGCTGTTTGGTTCGTACGGTGACGACGGGCGTGTTTTGTTGGCTCTCGAGGACTCGGCTGGATAGACTTTTGGGGAGCAGAACGCGGCAAGACCCGACGAAATGGGCAACTTGAGTGTGTTTAAAGGTTAAAAAACAGATGGCCTACAAGGAAAAAGGGAAAGCATAAAAGGGACAGGTAAAAAAAAAGGACTAGACAAAGTCATCCATCTATTTACAGTGGTTGAGTTACGATGGGCTTGACGTGTGGGACGGGCCACGCACGGGGGACGCCACGCCGCAGGCCGAGCATCCCCGGATGACTCGCTGGTGTCTGGGTGTGGGCGTAGGAGTGAGGCAGGCCCAGGGCCGGGACTGGTCGGGACTGGTCGGGACTGGCATGGGACTGGATGCGTAGGGTGTTTAGTTAATAGCAGAGTGCGGTGTGTAGTGTCGTGTAGTCGTGTAGTCGTGTAGTCGTGTAGTCGTGTAGTCGTGTAGTATAGCGTGGTGGATAGAATAATATGGTGGGTGTGGTCTCGTAAGTAGTGTAGTATGGTATTTTAGGGTGGTGTGGAATGGTGGAGTAGCCTTGTGGCGTCGAGGTTGTAGTGGTAGGTTAGTGGTAGGTTGGTGGTAGGTTGGTGGTAGGTTAGTGGTAGGTTAGATGTAGTCTAGTTGTAGTCTAGTTGTAGTTGTAGTTGTAGTTGTAGTTGTAGTTGTAGTTGTAGTTGTAGTTGTAGTTGTAGTTGTAGTTGTAGTTGTCGTAGTGGCTGTAACAGCACTTGTAGTAGTAGCAGTAGTAGTACTGTTTGTAGTTCTCTCTGTAGCTCTGTTTGTAGTTCTCTCTGTAGCTCTGTTTGTAGTTCTAGTCCTACCTCCTCTAGCCCTAGCTGTGGTACGAAGCTGCGTAGACGGTCGAAGAAGAAACCGCCCGCTAGAAGGCCCCAGGCAGAAACACCCAGGCAGAAACCCTACGCAGAGGCCTACACAGCAGCCTCTACACAACACCCACGGCCTAGCCCCCTGGCCTTGCGCACTGCCCACTGCACAAGAACCGGTACGCGGGTACCGCCGGTCGCTGCGAGCCAATGGGAGCACGCGCAAGTCAGCGGAAAGACTCACGGCTGACCGCTCGGCAAACATCAACAAACAGCCACCGCCTTTTCTTTTTGTGCTAACGACAAAAAGCAGGAACTACGGGTATCGACGTGGGGCACCAAGTGTTTGCCGGTGGAACGTATTATTATCGTACTACTTGGTACGCTGGAACACACACCACAACAGCCCCAAGCCATTTGGTCCTTCGGCCTCAGTCCGTCCTCTCTCCCTAATCCTTATCCCTTCTAGTCTTGGTCCGTAGTCCTGGTCCTTAGTCCTTGGCTTCTACTGCCTACGAATCCACGAAACATGCGCACCGCAACGTAACGCACCGATGGCGGCGATCGGATGCGGCGGGATTTCGTGTCGGAGGACCTCCCTATGTCCATGTTTATTTCTAGTTCTGTTTCGAATAGTGTCGGTTTCCGTGCGAACAGGCTCCTTCTTACCCTGTATGACGTAGCCTGGAGCGTAGCGTGTATTATTGTTTAGCATTATTCACTCTGATTCCGCTATTATTGACTATTATTATTTCCACCATTATTAATTCGGAGGCCTGTGTTCCTTCCTGTCTTTCCAATCTGGACGGCGTTGCCCGGAGGTGACCATATTCGCCAGACCCATGCTTTAATGGGGGGACCGCGCCGAACGCACGGCGCCCAACCATCTTCCTGGGGTACATGCCGCGACGTTTTCGTGACGTTTCCGTTATCTGTTCGCTCGTGAACAGGAAACAGGAAACAAGAGCCAAAAAAGATAGATGGGTCTCGGTCTGGGCATGGGTGGTAGAGAAGGAGCAACGCTATGCTGGTGAGTTGCTACGTAGGGAAACTATGGGCTTGTGGTGGTGGTGCTGGTAGACTCTCCATTATCACGTCATCACCGACACAGCGTTGCTAGATAGTGTTATTGTTTGTGTTGAGGCGTGTTTCGTATACGCAGGCCCCGAAACGGGACTGGCGAGACTCGTGGGACTGCGAAACTGCCCATGACGCCAGAAGTGGACAGGGTAGTTGATAAGGCAGCAACACAAACACGATGCAACGTGATAGAGCAAACGACCAAAAGAGTCATAACTATGGTGCCATCGTCGCATCGAGCGAGATAGGGGGTGTTTAAGCCATTATTCTAGCCGAGAGCAACGATCGTAGCTTAAGAGAAGGGGTAGGAGGAGTAGAGAAGGGAAAGGATAGGAGTAGGAGAAGGTGGGATACAAGCATGCGGATAGGAGTAGTAGCTGTTGTTGTAGTACACTACTAGTAGTAGCAGTAAGGGAAGCCGCTACTGTCCCTACGGCGTTCCCTACTGCTACTGCCTGCGTTCTACTATTTTTCCTACTGCCACTAAAACGCCCACGCGTAGCGGTATTGGCTACCCAATGCGGTAACCCTCGGAATGTGCTATCTACAAAACATGTGGCATCTCGGAGCCAATACCCAAACCCAATGCCCAAGGCCAAATGTCCAAGACCAAACCCAAAACCAAAACCAAAACCCAAGAACCAAGACCCAATACTATGTCCCAAACCAATGTCCAAGACCCATTCAAATCTACAAAATTAACAAATTGATGGCCATGTGCGCGTGGTATATTCTCTCGCTTAAAGCGCCGTACACCCCTGATGATTCACTACGCCCACGACAATACAGCCCACACGGACCCGTCCGCCTGCTTACGCGCTCTCCCTTCCCCGGAATAGACCCCTCCACCCCTCTACGAGATTACCCACAATACCGATCCTGTTCCAGGGATAGAAATAGGGAAACGGAAGAGGAAGAAAAGAAAAAGAAAAACCCCGAAAGGGCGGAAAAAGCAACCATGTCAACTAACCGCTCGGGACTTGCTTGCTTCTTCCCTGCTTCTCGTGACCTCCTCTGCCCCTGTTTTTGGTAACCTCCTCGAGTCGCACATGCGTTTCCTGGCTTGTACGCGTGACGCTTGCATTGATGGAGCCTAGTGTGTGTATGTTCCGTGGCTATCTGGATGGCCCAGTGTAATGGTGGAACGGTGGACTTGAAGGAAGAATGGTCGACTCTAGAGCCGTGCGCTACTAACAGATGCCACTGGCTTCGGAAGACTCAAAACGCTTGGCTGGAATATCCCCGCCATAGGATGGAGAAGTGATAGGGGATAGGGACATGAATGTAGTAGGGATGTGGTAGGGATGTGACTAGGCCGTGATAGGGCGATACACGTTCACGGCCATTGCAGATGTACGAAATACACAGATTAATAAGATTCATGCACAACACCCTGGCTACGGGGCGTGTTACAGCAGCAACCTTACAAACATGGACGTAAAGGTAACCGGAAGCGTAAACAAAACCATAATAGAAAAACACAATTATAAACAAAGCCATAATTATCAACGTAACTATAAACAAAGCCATCAACCTTGCCATGCGCCTTAACATAGCTAAAAACATAACCATAATCGTAACCATAATCGTAACTATAATCGTAACCATAGCCATAGCCATAGCCATAGCCATAGCCATAGCCATAACCACAACCATAATCACAGCCATAGCTATAGCCAGAGCCTTGACGCTAGCCGCAGTCATGAAAACGTCCTTATACATAACCAGAAACCTACACTCAATCTGGAATCAGAGCAGAGCCATAACCATAACCACAATCATAACCATACCAATAACCACAAACCTACCAACTATATTTCTGCTACAGCTGTAGAAACTTTGGCCACCTTCTCAAAACTTCTGATTGTTTCCATTTTCGGAGACAGCAGGAGGAGAATACATGGAGAAGACCAAACCCAATCACGTGATATATCACCGAGATGTCCGGTATAATCTCATCACGTGACGTTAAACTATCACGGAGACGGCTATCATGTGATATCACGTGTTGATACACCCGGACACCTCTGTCGCAGTTCCTCGGCTGGCTTCACTATAAATTTTTTCTTCCCATAGTCTTCTCGCCATTCTTACCCCTCGGCTCTTTTCTTCTTCCTTAACTTTGTCCAAAAGTAATCCATCATATTAGACAGTACGTGATTAAATTCGTCTCTGTTTCCGACATACAACCCTTCCTTCACCTTTGGTGAGGGTCGCCTTGCAGTGCTATTCGGGGACGCTGACGCCGAAGGGACAGTTTTTGTTCAATTGGTAGTCCCCATTATGGATGGCCAGCATATGATCCAGTTGTTGGGCTTGTATGGTTGGCAGAGACTCTCTTAACCAGTTTTAATTGATTCGTGATCATTGATGGAGAGAACAATTTTATATCAATAAGAACCCGTCTGGATCTTTGGAGCTGAAAGAGGGGTGTCAGATGATATAGATATTCTTAGGATTCTCTTGTAATATTCTTGACATCTTTGTCGATCTTTGTCAATCTTGTATAGATACAGATCAAGCGTAGAGATACATTCTCGTGCTACTGAGGGAACAATCAATTCACAATATACGACGAAAACCAGAAAAAAACGTAGCTATTATTAGTTATTCATTATTTATCATTTCCTATGTAACATCAATTGTCCGAGCCTAGAAGCAAGCAAGAACAAACGTTAGAACAAAATATACCAGCTTTTCTGTGTGCGTTTGGTTCATTAAATAAGCAGCCATAACGATAAATTTAGTCTTTGTGACGCGATGCCTGGCTCATGGCTCCAGCTAGACCGATTAAGTCGCATTCTTGGCCTATTTGAGCGCCATATTCTTTTTCATGCCATCGTCCATTCCACCATTCGTATCCTCCATACCCTTTATATCCTTCAGATCCTTCACATACTCTTTTCCGTCGTCCCGTACATCATTCTGGTCAGCGCTTCTCGCCGCAGCATCTGCCAGCCGTAGGTTTAGCAGCTTCCGCTTCTGTGTTGGAGTCAATCTCTTTGGCTTAATCATAGCCGTCTCTGTTGGGACGGGTGATGAGAAGTCTCCATGTGCAATACGGCCCTTTAGGGAGTCCTCGTGCTTGAAGTACAAATAATTACGCAGCGCCATCGTTTAGGGGTCGGTTTGGTGGCCTCTCTTAACTGGGTAACAGCGACGAGAGCCTTGAATTAGTGAGAACTATGGCCGTGACTATATCTGCTGGATGGCTAGTGGATAGACCCGTAGCTTAGCCCCTTGGTGTGGGGATATATGAGGCGTACAAAGGGATGCTGCCGGAGCGTTGGCGTGCTTGTGTTGCGTGTATACGCCCGGTTTGAGCGCTGATGGTCAAAGGTAGCCTAAGCAGCTGGGTATAGGCCGTAGCAATTCAATGCTGCTGTGTGTGAGTTCTCCCTTAGTTACAAGCTGGTTCCGAGTCCATGAGACGCTCGCAGAGTTCTGTTCAGCAGCATATCTAGCAGTCTGACCTGTCAAAAAGGGGGCTATCTCATCCAGCTATATATATTTATACAGACACACCATATAGATCTCTCAAGGCCAAATCTGTACATTGAACTGCGTCTTTTATCGTACGGTTTTCCAAGCACTTCGCCAACCGTTAGGGGAAAACCCCGAAAAGAAAAGAGAATCGTCCGATGCCCTAGCAATCCGCGGTATGCGCACGCCGCGTGCGTTTTTTCCCGTTTCGCGTTTTATCCGGGATTGCGTTTTATCCGTTTTCGGCGGAGGGCGGCGTCGGCGCTCGCAAGCGCGCCAATCGGCGAAACTCACGCCGACATTCGCAGCAGCCGCGAGTTTTGCGGGCTTTTCGCGTCTTTGGCGGGTTCTGACGTCCCATGTACCAACCATAGAAGACCCGATGAGGCGATGGCGGAGAGCACTAGCATTAGGACCGGAAGAGCTGGAACGTCTAGAATAAACAGGAATAACCTGGAACTGGACAAAACTTAGGAAAACAAGCATACGACATTTCAGTGTCTCGACGTGTGGAGTACTGTTTTTAGATTTGGCTTTTTGCTGTCGCTTTTTTCTGTGGAACACCCTTTACTGGACAAGACCCTGGATCCGCAGGCAAGGCTGTTCTGGGTGCGATCGTTCAATTCTTTTACTCTACTGGTATTCGGAGGTGGTAGCGGGTAACGGTAAGTACTAACCGCAAGGATGTTCGGTTCCTTCGGTAGGTGCTCGCCCAAAGTACGTAATACGGCCAAGTATGCGTATCGGTTTGCCCTGAGCATGGCATCTTGGGTACCTGTGATGATTGTCTTCAACGAGCATGTCTGCTACATCGGCAAGATCGAAGGGTCGTCGATGCAACCGACGTTCAACCCTTCAGCCCGCCGCCAGGACTGGGTTCTTTTGTGGAAATGGGGTGTGCGTGATCCACAGGGTCTTCGAGTAGGCGATGTCGTGCTCTTTCGATCGCCGTTGAACCCAGAGAAAGTGCTTTGTAAGCGTGTCAAGGGCATACAGGGAGACACCGTGCTGACAAGGCACCCATACCCGAGAGACCAGTGCCATATTCCACGAAGTCATGTGTGGATAGAAGGTGATAACATTCACTCGATTGATTCAAATACCTTTGGGCCCATCAGTTCGGGACTTGTGTTGGGACGATGTACTCGTATCATCTGGCCACTAAGCAGGGCTGGCGTTGTACCACTTGGAGGAAGAGAAGCACGGGCTTCGAGGCTGGAAGCGTACGAGTAGGGTATATTGTATGCAGTGAGATGTGAGTAATTGGAGGGCTGGATAGGAGCGAAGTGAAATATGGCATTGTGTTTCATCAAACACTGTTGAGGTGGAGTTCAAATGATGGTAGTGGTTACTATGGATGACCGCGGACAAATATGGGAGACCACATTATAAACTAAACAGGCTGGATTCCACTATGGGCCGGTATGAGTGCGTGTTATTATTCATTACAATACAAAAACAGTTTAACCAACGAGACACCCACTAAGAGCTACCAAAGTAGCTCATATCAAGAGCACGATCTTGAACAATCTTGAATAATCTCCAAGGACCCGTTCTTCTTACCAATGCACCCATCAATGCAAAAACTGGTGTATAAAAAGTGATTTACGATAAATCAAGCATAATATCTATTCCATGGACCGGACCATTGTAACTCATTGGGCACATTTAAATACAACATAGCACATTATAGCACATTATAGCACATTATGCACATATTTGGCATATTTGCATGTTATGGACTAGATGCACCACTATGATAACAATATGGTTTCACCAGTATACCACTATTATACTACTACCATAGCGCAGTATAGCTGATTAAATAGCATCATATCAGAATATCGCTATTATAACACTGTTGAATCACTACTAGAATACTGGCACTCTACCCTTGCCACAGTAGAACGCGATTTAACTACATCGCTATTATACCTCAAACTCTATCACCACTTCACCTTTGTTATTACACCCAATTATACCCTATCCGCAGTCTTAATCTCGCCATTATATTCCTATTATCCCCTATTATTGCCTATCTCACCGCTTATATAATCAATGAACCCAGCGAAATCTGTCATTATCCAATGTGCCACTAGCCACCCGTGCCGTCGGTGCTGAAAAAAAAAGTAGTGAAAAACGTCGACGGCATATGGCGTCTCCAATTAGAGGACCAGGTTGTTCACATACCAACTAGCAAAACCACTACAATGTCTGCTGAGAACAAGATCGAAGAGATTACCGAGGAGATTCCACAGGGTGCTAACGTCTCCATCTTCTCCCGTAACGAGAAGAAGGCCCGTCAGCTTATTGCCAAGCTCAACCTCAGAGAGGTTAAGGGCATCTCGAGAGTCACCTTCAGAAAGAGAGGTAACCAGATCTTTGCAATTGACAACCCAGACGTCTACAAGTCCGCTTCCGGTACCTACATCGTCTTTGGTGAGGCTAAGCTCGAGGATCTTGCCCAGAGAATGCAGGAGGCCCAAGCCCAGGCTGGCGCTGCTGGTGCTGACGATGGCCTTGCTCCAAAGGACCCAGCTTCCATCACTGCTGACTTGCAAGCTGCTTCCCTCGAGGACAAGACCACTACTGAGGAGGACGGCGAGGATGTTGATGAGTCCGGCCTTAAGGAGGATGACATCAAGGTCGTCATTGAGCAGACCAACGTGTCCAGAGCCAAGGCTGTTAAGGCTTTGAAGAAGCATGACAGCGACATTGTTAATGCTATCATGGAGTTGTCCAGTTAAGATGTTTTCTTTTCGGTATATAAACAATCGATATTTCAAAAAATGACTTGGTACACGGCTTACTTTTCCAATTGTGTACTACTTATCTGAAACAGAATCCACTGTAGACGTATCAGTCCACCCAATCCGCCCAGCTGTATGAGGTCCATAATCTACGGTTAGCGTATAATCCAATTAACCGAAACTCAGCTGAAATAATCAATTGAGTCGCGGTGTGATTAAAGTATTCAATTGAGCTCCTCTCTAATTGAGTCACCCTTCTATTTAAACATTCAATTGAGAAGCCAGCAGCTAGCTACGGGCGCTGGGGAAAGGAAATAGGTAGCACGTAGTCATTTCATCATACATAGAGGTCACACACGCAGTGTTACTGTTTGCTAGCACTTGCAGAGACAGCTGTGGCGTTCTCTGGAGCCTTGGCTTCAGACTCGGCAGCGATTTGGGTTGTTTCACCACTGGCGGCAGTAGTAGTGCCAGTAGGGGTTGCCGTAGTGGTAGCAACTCCATTCAGCACACCGCACGACGGACAGATGTACTTGACATCCTTGGGCTCCATTCCTGGAGGAGCCAAGCCATTGTGGGCAAAGCACTTGGGACATACAAGCGCAAACCTGTTATTCGGGCTGAGCTCATCAGACCCAACAACAACTTCGACAACAGTATCAAACCAGCTTCGGCTCTGGTGTTGCAGTCGAAGCTGTGGGTATGCCGCAAACGTCTTTACCATCTCCTCCTGTTTCAAGGACTGCTCGCGTATCTCTTCTAGGTGTTTCTGTTTCTCAGCAAGCTCTTCGTCCAGTTTGGCGTTCAGGTCTGTTCCATCAGCAAAACGGTTCAGTAGGGCCTGTGTGGAAGAGAACTTCGTCTTTTCCTTGAGTTCGTCGATCTTTTCTGTGTGCTGGTCTTTCAGAAGTTGCACCGAATTCTCTGAACGCTCAATCCTCATACGGTAGAAAATGGCTATTGCCTTCATGAGGCCCATAGCACATACTGGTACGCCACCGAGATGTACCCATTGCCAAGCGGTTATGTCCCTAAGAGCCATCCTGCTAGATACACATACATATAGAACTAGTAGAGCATATCCCATAAGGCCATACACCACCACGGCTCGCCGCAGCTTCTTGTCCTGGTATCCATACTTTGCGATGTTACGTTCTGCCACAGAGATGCGACGCGCTATTGCAGCGAGCTCCTTTTCGAACTCCGCAGGATCAAAGTCCTTCGACTTAAGGAACGAGAGCCACGCCATCGTATTCTCGGGCCTTCTATTGTAGATGTTCCCTGTTCGTAACGTTGTGTGCGGTGTGTTACTCCTTCATGGCTATCGTTAAGTGTGCCGGTGGCTTGGGACTTGGTACGAAACACCCGGACACCTTTTAACACCCGCTCACCACCGATGCTCTGAAGAGAAAAAGAAACCTTACGCATTCAAGCTCATCGCCTCTCTCTTTCTCTCTAAAGGCCACCAAGCACCATAGCAAAGGCGCATAACGGTGTGTTTTTCTTCCTCAGACACTCTGAGGATCTCTGTGGTCACCGTGTTGCTGCGTGGGCTGTTTAAGAAGGTCTGTTCCCACATTCCCTCACTATCACCCATGGCCAAACCTACTGGAAGGGAGCTCTACCGCTCTGTGTCGTCTCCTACGCGGATCGTAGCACCGATGGTGGATCAATCAGAGCTTGCATGGCGTCTTCTGTCCAGGAAGTATGGTGCTACTCTGTGCTATACACCCATGCTCCATGCTCGGCTGTTTGCGACCCAACAGAAGTACCGTAACGACATGTGGTCTGAGTGGGATGGCGGCGATACTGACAGACCACTGGTGGTCCAGTTCTGTGCTAACGATCCGGAGATTCTTCTTCAAGCTGCCAAGCTCGTGGTAGGGAAGTGTGATGCTGTCGATATAAACCTTGGCTGTCCCCAGGGTATTGCACGGAAAGGAGGATATGGTGCGTTCCTTATGGATGATTGGGACCTTATTTACCGACTTATCAACAAGCTACACATGGAGCTTGATATACCCGTGACGGCGAAGATAAGAGTCTATGAGGACAGAGAGAAGACCCTGGAGTATGCGAAGATGGTGTTAAAAGCAGGAGCACAGTTTCTTACTGTTCATGGCCGAACACGCGAGATGAAAGGTCAGAAGACAGGCCTCGCAGATTGGTCTATTCTGCGGTACTTGCGAGAGAATCTACCGGAGGATACCGTTCTATTTGCGAACGGGAACATCCTTTATCCAGAGGACATCACACGGTGCTTAGTGGAAGTACGTTGTGACGCTGTTATGAGCGCAGAGGGAAACTTGTACAACCCCGCGGTGTTTGTGTCCGATGAGGTACCATTGCTAGAACAGCACCCACGCGTAGACCATATTCTGCGTCAGTACTACGAGATTGTGAAACAGTGCCCTGGAAATGCGTCCAAGATCGCCATGAAATCCCACATGTTTAAAATTCTTCGTCCTTTCCTCGCAGTGCATACCGACATCCGGGATATGGTTTCAAGGGTTTCTCCCAAACATAATTTCAACGCTGTGGACGCCGTTGTGACGGTTGTTGAGTCCCGTGTTGCTGAGATCTACACTTCAAACGATATCGAAAAGTTGGATATCATCACTGTTGGGGAGAAAGAGCCTTGGGGAGGTGCGTATAAGACGATTCCGTACTGGCGATGCCAGCCGTACTTCAGACCCGTTGACGGAGTTACTGGCGATAAACGAGTCACTGCACAGCTCCAGGAGAAGAACAGTAAGAAAAGATCAGCAGATGTAGTCCTTGAGGGTGAGAATCCAAAGAAGGCGGATAACTTGAACTGTTGCTCTGGTCATATAGTAGGGTCAAATGTTTAAGAGATATGTGTTAACGAGGGATGTTGGTTACAAATAGGAGGGAACAGACTTTTCTTTCGGATAGGCACTGAACACTTGAAAGGCTAAGATAGACAGCAAGTGTATCCATATATATATCAGGTGCCAAATTGATTGTAATGGAAGATTTTATTGACAAAGGAAACTGTATAGAAAGCATAAAAAGACACAGAACAACGCAGAGGCTTCTCCTCCGGAAAGGCGTACTCCAATGCAATACAGAGGGCACACATAAAAGAAGAATAAAATCCATTAACATCTTTACAGATATATGCATATATTCTTACAGATATCCATATGTATATTGTTTATGGTATAGTCAAACCCGAATACATCCAGCTGTATTATGTATACTCATCGAGAGCTGTATAAGATCTAGATACTCTGTCTACTCTACGCACTCTGTCTGCTCTACGTACTCTGTCTACTCTACTTACTCTATACTCTATATAATCTATTTTCTTAGGTATAGTCTACCTACTCTATTCTTCAGTATTCTCTATGTTTCGTGTATGCATCGCAAATCTTGTACTCGTGTTGATGCTCATATACGTATGTATCTTCAGAGATGGCCCTTTAACTGGTTGTAAATACGGGTTGGTCTTTCCCCGAGCCGTTTGACACATTTCGGAAAAACCGCCTTCACGAGATGACCCATAGCGCCGCCCTTCCCAACCGCTTTCCCGAGATCTTTCCGGTTCCACATCTCCCAAGCTGCTGTGACTTTATAAAGATGACTCAGGAACGATTAAGTATCGCCCAGGAAAGTACACCATTACTGGTGGACTCGCAAACACGTGGGAGAATGCGTAGCTATACGACGGGTGACATTATTTCACAGCACAATCAGCGTATCCAGAGGCATCGACAAGACTCTATCGCCAGTATTACCACATGGCAAAGCGAGGCCAGTTTCATTGATAGTATAAAGGACTTTATGGACCAGCGGTGGCCGTCACGGACGACTCGTAGAATGGTTGCTGCTGTGCTATGGGGGATCGTGGCCATTTGTATTTGGTCCCTGATCTTCCTACCGAAAACTAGTCTTGGAAGAGACTACAGACGACTACATTTCTCACAATTAACACGAGAGGATACCCAACGTCTATTTCTTCTTGACTTGGCCTCAAACTTTTCAGAGGTCTCAAAACACCACATTGAAGTACTTTCGAAGGTTACACACCTGCCTGCTGATGGTGACGGTGCGGCTCAGTATGTCTTGGATGAACTAAGAAAATACGGATTCCAACCACAGAGAGAAGTATACTTTGTATGGATGATGAAACATCAAAACACTAGCATTTCACTTTGGAACAACAACTCCTTCATATACTCGCCCTTCCTCGGTGAACGTGATCCAGTCACTGGCGATGTCTTTCCTGCATTCCATGCTTACTCCACATCTGGAAACGTCACTGCGCCATTAGTATTTGTTAATTATGGATCTGTGGAAGACTATAGGGCTTTAGTGGATCACGGCGTTCAACTCAATGGCACCATACATATTGCTCGAACTCGTGGCGGTGTAACGATACCACTAAAGGTCAAGCATGCCGAAGAGAACGGTGCTGTCGGTGTCATTACATATACTGATACCTCAGATGATGGTCCTATAACTATAATCAATGGGTTTAAAGAATACCCATATGGCCCTGCTCGGAGCCCATACGCTGTTGAGCGATCTTCGCTACTTCTTACAACCAAGGCACCAGGAGATCCAACGACCCCTGGGCTGCCTTCACGGAGAGCTTCAAAACGCTCATCACCAGATGCGTATATCCCTGCTATACCTGTAGCCCCTATTAGTGCTGACGCTATCACCCCCATTCTATCGTCTATCTCAGGCTGCGGCCCTCTGATGAACTGGACTGGTGATATTCCATTCGACTACACGGCTGGTCCCTCTTCCTCAGAACTCACACTAGTTAACGCAGCGGAGCCGGAAACTAGAGCTGCTAAAGACATTTTGTATACGATCCCGGGCTTGCTTTCCGATACTATTGTGATTGGTGCCTGCAGAGACTCTCTTACTTCAATCAATGGTGCTGGTTCTACTCATTCGGGAACTGCTATTCTTCTTCAACTATCTAAGGCTTTTGCATCATTACAAGAAAGAGGTTGGAGACCTCTGCGCACGATCGTTGTTGCATCTTGGGATGCTGAGAGCTCTGGAAACATTGGATCTACTGAATATGGAGAGACCCAGAAAGAACTTCAAAGACGTGGTATAGCTTACATTAACTTAAATGGTGTGACAGGAAAGGACTTGGAAGCTGTTACCCATCCGCTCTTGGTCGGATTATTGGAGAAGACAGGTATGAAGCTGAAACAAAGCATTAATATTTTGGATTCTCCTTCTTCTGAACCATCTGTTTTCCAGCATCACATGGGTATCCCGACCTGTTCCATTGGCTTCTCTTCCAATAACACTTCACCGCTTCATCGCCACTCCATCTTTGATACCCCACATTGGTTGGAGACTTACGTTGACCCGGGTTATAAGAATCATCACAATCTTGCCGCATTTACTGGTATGCTTGCAATTGAATTGTCCGAGCATGAAGTCTTGTCGTACACAACAATGAAGTACGTGTCCCATATCATAAGCCGGTTCCAAAATATCGTAAGATCAATACCAACACGCTGGCTGACACGAACTATCTATTGGAGAAACAGAGACATATCTCTACCTTTGGCTTTACAGGATATGTTTACCTCTCTTGAAGAGCTTGCCATAATTACGGGAGAGTTTGATAACCATGCTGCAGAACTTCAGGAGCATATCTCTGTAGACTACGCTTGGTTCAAGCTCTACGTTAAGCTAAGACTTGCATTTGAAACGAAGATGATGGGTAATAGGGCCAGAGAAATGGAAAAGACATTTATGTCAACCGGACTGAAAGACCGTAATTGGTTTAAAGACCTCTCATTTGCACCTGATAAAGCAAACGGTGGAATGACAGTAACGTTGCCAGGAT
This sequence comes from Petasospora xishuangbannaensis, assembly GCA_030585085.1. Classification (NCBI taxonomy): domain Eukaryota; kingdom Fungi; phylum Ascomycota; class Saccharomycetes; order Phaffomycetales; family Wickerhamomycetaceae; genus Petasospora; species Petasospora xishuangbannaensis. The sequence continues at coordinate 38,503 of JAJMBV010000053.1, forward strand.
TGACGGAAGCTGTTAGCGATCTTAACAGCGTAGAGTTCGAGAAGTGGATGAGAGTTTTAGATAACAAGGTGTCGCAATTGAAGCACAAGATGAAGGTTTGAGAGCCGCTACTTAATGTTAATGATTTGACGTTCAACGATAATAATAAAAGCTAGAAAAAATTACACTTTAACACCAGAACTTGTATGTTCTGTACCAGAATGGCTTGGAAGAAATAAAGGCCTTCTCCTCTGCAATTTCCTGTTTCAACAGTTCCAAGTCGTGCTCCGCTCTACCAGAGTCCAGATCCATATCACTTGCTCTGACAAACATAGACCAGTTCTTTTTCCAAATCTTGTGGAAAATATAGAAAGCGATAATGACAGGGAAGGCAAGATAACTCTGGAAGAAGACAACGGCATCTGGTGATTCACCAACAGGCCATAGTGCAACCCAGAACTGAGCAACTAAAATCAGCATATTTAGAATCATACCGTAGTAAGAGCCAATGACACCACACTGGGATGTAAACGCCAACTCTTGGTATGGGTCCCTTCCTTGGGTCGCCAAACCTCTTCTAAATCTTATATGAGATGCACAAACTGAGCCCCAGGTGAAGACTGAAGATAAACCGGAAAGAGCAAGCATCCAAGTGAACACATCGCCTTGCTTGTCTGAAGCACTTACGAAACACAACAATCCCACAAAGAGAGTAACAAGAGTGGAGAATAGAGGACGACCCTTTCTATCAACGTATAGTAAAAACGATGGGGCGAAGCCTTGACCAGCAAGAGCAGTCAATGTACGTGAACAAGCATACACAGATGAGTTACCCACAGAAAGAACAGCGACCATAATAACAACATTCATGATAGAGTCAAGTACCGGGATACCTGCATTATTGATGGCAATGACAAAAGGAGAAGCAGAGGCATCAGAAGCAGTTCCCAATCTTGAGTCATCATAAGGAACAAGCAATCCAACAAGTGTCAAAGAGATGATGTAGAAAAGTGTAATTCTCCAGAAAACTTGTTTTGTGGCCTTTGGAAGAGCCCGTCTTGGGTTAATTGTCTCAACTGCAGTCAAACCCACAAGTTCAGTACCAGCGAATGAGAAAGCGGCGGTGACAAAGACAGAGCATAAACCTTTAAAGCCATGAGAAAAAGCACCCGGGTTGTACCAATATTTGGCTCCAATGTAGCCACCCTTTGGACCACCGCCACAGTTCAATACAATGCCAAGAATGATAAAACCAACAACAGCCACAACCTTTATGGCAGAAAATACAAACTCTGCTTCACCATAGCCTTTAACACCAAAGAAGTTGATAGAAACGATCATAACATAAAATATAGTCACCCAGGCAACAGGGTTAATGCTTGAATTCCAATATCCAATTGTAATAGAAGCAGCGACAAGTTCAAGAGGAAGGACGATCAGCCACTGCATAGCATAATTCCAACCCATTGCAAAACCCCAAGAAGGATCCAAGAAACGGGTTGAGTAGACATTAAACGAACCAGAAATTGGAAAACGAACAGCCAGCTCTCCAATAGCATGAACAGTAGCAAAGATCATTGAACCAACAAGGAACCATGCAATCAGCAACGCAGCAGGCCCACCACGTGCCAATGCGCCTCCAGAACCAACAAAAAGACCAGTACCAATAGACCCACCAATTGCAATCATCTGTAGATGTCTATTTTTCAAAGACTTTTGTAGAGGAGACTTTGCAGTACGTGCAATTGCCTTCTCGAGATCGGTCATATTGGATGTGTCAATCTCGGTATCCTCAACACGCTTGAAAGAATCCACAAAATTCTGCCATTTTGATGTTGATTCTTCTGGAAGGATAATAGAGGCCTCTGCCGATGGTATTGAGTCAGTGTTGTACTCAACTGGTTTTTTAGATTCTGCCATTTTGGTTTAAGTAGAACAAATTGATTTTCTTCTCTTCTGGGGAACTCAAACTGGCTATAATGTATCTCCACAGTCTTTATAGCACTCTTTCACGCAGGCACCGCCACAACGAGTACGCCACAGTCTTATCGGATTATCGCATGAGGTTTTATCGCCGTGCTGACGTAGAGTGGGTTTGGTTGGAGATATGCCAATGATGCCGTACGGTAGGGACCAGGTGCAGCCTTCCAGCAGAGCTGGGTGTATGCCTTATAGAAGCTCCCCATTCTCGACGCAACATTGGATCACAAAACAGGACCCTGCATATAACAACAAGCCCCCAGAAATTTGAATAAAGAGAACATTTGACAGTCAATCGAAATTACTGATAATAATTGTTACATCAAAAGTACTATCAGTACGTGGGTCCTTGGAAAATTGCTTTTGTTTCAAATCCCGAGATACCACTGTGGTAAAGGTTTTACTTGGCGCCTGCCAAGCAAAACCGACCCACCCACCGAACGGCGATTCCTTTCAAGCAATTACTTACTTGCATAAAAACAACAAGCGACGGCTAAAGGCTAAAGAAATCTCCAATACTCCTCTTATCAGCTGTAGATTGGTGTTTGGGGAGTCACGGGTATTGGTATCATGTACTATTGAGTTTTGTGCCGTGCCGTGTGCACGGTATTTTCTGTTGATCATTGACGGGATAGTATGACGACTGGCCGAGCAGGACAACAACAAGTGTTGTTCTGGAGGAAGGAAAACTAGGTGAGAAAGTAATTCGATCTGTAATAGCTAGTTTCGTACTCAGTCTATAGCAAGATCTAGATCTACCAGGGATTGTGGCACGCTCTTCAAAATGCTGTGCAGCGGGGTCATACGCAAGCGATTGAAAAGTGGACCAATTGCTCTGTACCCAAGCATGTATCTCTCCATATCTAGGTCATCGTTCTCTTCATCGGTATCATTGTCGCTGTTATTGGATATCTCCATAGTTTCATAGGAATTTCGAAGCGTTTGAGGCTTATTGTCGAACTGGTAACTCTTCAAGTTGACGTAGTTAGAGGTCGTTCGCTTTGATCGGTTGTTACTGTAGATGGGTGTTTTCAAAGTAGCCGGTGTCTCAAATGGCAGCTTAGGCGTATCTGAGGCCGTGTTCACAGAGACTGCTCTCAAGATTTTGCGGTGGACCAATTTCTTCTTGAGGACGTTGTTCTGGTCAGGAGATGACATGTTCTTCAAGAGTCGGTTCACATAAGTATAGAGTTGAGACTTTTCATTTTTCAGAGCGTTCACCTCGTATTCTAGTCTTCTAATTTGAACATCTTTTTGCTCCAGCTTCATATTTAGCTCTGAGGTCAGCGAGACGGAGTCCAAGCCGACACTTGCGTCGTTCTCTTCTTCAATGAAGTTACCAGTACCGTTAGCGATCGAGATATCACCCGCACCATCGTCGTCAGAGTCGAAGTCTCTTTGTTCCGTCGTACTAGCGGTTAATGGACTTGTCTCCTCTTCCTTCCTCTCCTCCTCGATTGAAGATTTCATTCTGAGCAACGATTCCTCCACAGATTTGTTTTCCAGTTCCAGTAGCACTTGTTCGAGCTCTATACTCAAGGATGCTATTTCGTCATCTTTCTTGCGCACAACCAACTTTAGGCTCTCACATTGGTTCTTACTTTTATCAAGTTCTGCTCTCACAACAGATACTTGAATCTTGTAGTGTTCTACCTCCTGTAGTAAGACGTCCATTTCAGCCCGAAGCTTCTCGACCATCACCCGCTGTTCCTGGCTTGCACGATCCAGCCAACTCCTACTTTCCACAAGCTCCTTTTCCTTCACTTCAAGCACCAATTCCAACCGCTCTCGCTCGCTCTCAACATTTTGAGACTTCAGAAGCTGTTCAGCATACAGCCGCCTGAGCTTCAGCACTTCTGTCATCATACCATCCCCATTGTCGGTCTCGTTCCGCAAGTTCTCCTGGGTCCCCAATTCATGGAGTGCATTGGAGCCCACGCTTGGTCCCTGGACCCGGAATGACACCGTAGTCGTATCTTGAATCTTTCCTATGGTCATTTCGTCTGCTATTTCTATTCAAAAGAGGTGCTGTGGGTTATAATGGCGATAGAAGTGGTAGAAATAGTGATGAAGATGGTGATGGGGCGGCTAATGTGGTTTGTTTACTTTTCGGATGGAGCTGTTGCTAAGGCAACGAGCATACCGAGGAGGTGATAGGGCCACTATGCTGGCCCTATTTAGTATTACTAGAAAGGCATCGCATTTGCACCATTGGTGGGGTATTTAGATACGGGTAGCCTGGTGGGTTGTAGTAGAACGAACAGTGAATCTTAAAGAATCTCTATATATTTTATTGTTATTATGAGGGTTTAGCATAATTCCAGAGGTGTGATATCTCCTAATCAGTGGTGGTGTCCGGGTGGTGCGTCGCTGGTGCGTGAGATCTACAAGAAGGACGAACCGTCTTGAATACGTTCGGAGTACTTGAAGGTGTCTAACAAGGCATCTGGATACTCTCGCACAGGTTTACCGAGAGGACGGTTAGATTGAAGACGGACAGACTCGGTCACATTCCTTGAGCGGGCTTGTGCTGGTCCAACGCCCTGGTCCCCACCCATGAAACGGCTATATGCCACACGGCACGACGGTGCACCGGGAAGATCTGTTGATGGTCCTGTCCCCAAAAAGTTCCAGAGGGGGTCGAAGGAAGAACCAATTGAGATTAACGACTACAATATCTTCAACAACAAAGCCGAGAAGTATAAACAGTTATATAGAAAGTCTGATATACCCGATATGGACGAATGGAACAAGGAGAATCAGCGTAAGAAAGAGGTGATTAGTGTTGCCGACGAGGGCAAGAGCGAGGGCAAAGGCTGCGTGGAAGAGAGTGGTTTCGGCGAAGACACCGGCTCTTTTCCTTTTGTGATAAACTCTGATGACGACACTGGTTCTTGTCACTTTGTAATCGAGTCTGATGACGACAACTGTAGTCCCAACATCTCGACGTTTTCGGATAAATCCGAACCAGAGGAGATCCTTGATGATGATGATGACTGGTAAAGCTGGCCGACAGAAGTGATGAGAACCTTTGCTGAGTTCTTAATAAGCGTGGGGAACAAGTACCTTGACGACTCGAACACCCATCTCTCCTCGGACGGTTCCATCGCAGTAAGGAACCATCTACAAAAGCATTACCTCGACGACATCAACGGGGAAGACATGTCCAATACGTGTATTGATTTCAATCTGCAACGGTTACATGCCTACTACACAGGGTATCTAACTCTTCTTGGGTGTGAGTGGATAGAGTACAGTGAACGCGTACAGGCATTCCGACTCCTTGAGACTAATAGTGCTCCTCTGCAGCCTCTGAAAGATCTTGTTCTGTTTCTCCAGAAAAACGGCGTTGATGTTTCCATGATAGATATTCTGTTCTATTTCGATGAGAATCTCCAGTTCCTCACAGAACTTCATTATGTTTTCAAAGAGGAGCACCTCCAGCGCAATGCATCGGTGGCTATCAACTCCCACCATCGCAGGTATAGGCTTCCGGACACTCGACACTTCTAGGATCACCTCTTCTAAAGGATCCCATAAGGATAACGGCACTAACGACTGATATATGTAATAATCTGACCTAGCAATCCGGCTTTCTAATACTATAGATTCTGATTTCGGGTGTTTGCGGTGTGTACCAAACATCCTGTAAAAGCTCCCCAGGCATTCCCTCTCTAGATATCACATCCCACCTAAGCTGTTTTCTTATAAGGGACTTTTCGAAACACCGGATGGTGTCCTCATTGCGGATAGTTGCTGCAATTAATACTTCCAGTGCACCATCTGCCAATGCCTGCTCAATACACTCCACCAGGAACGGAATTACACTAGAATCGTACGTAACATCAGCTGCAATAACAACATCGGAAGCCGGTGGAGTATCTTGTCCCCACCACAGAGATTGGCACGATACATTCGGGTGGCGGTCTAAAGAGATGCCATTGAGGATAAAGTTATAAGACAAAGCATCGATGAGGGAAGAATCGCCATCAGTTACAACGAGAGTCTTATACGCATGGTCCATGGCCTTGATTAAAGCAAGCGACACAAGACCAGTGCCAGTACCGAGCTCGAGAATCCGCTTACCTTTGAGGAACTCGAAGCGTTCAGTGAGTAAATAATTCGTGAGGAATAATGCAGCTTCCCATGTCCTCAACCCCGTAGTGCCAGCTCCGCTGATAAGTCTCGGTGTCTCTTTGATCTGGATATTGCAAGTACCAAAAGTATACTGAACGTTGTCAGTTTCAGTCGGATCCTTCGGTTGACTCATAATAACTCTGCTGAACAGCTCATAGTACTCATCTTGGTCCACACCAGGATCTTTGAAGAGACATGTAGATAAAAATGTCTTAACATAGTGTTCGTTGTATAATGCTATTGCCTCTAGTGTCTCTAGTAGACGTTGAGAGTCAATATTCTTCGGGATCTGAAGTTCCCTGGTAGGCACTCTTTGTTTAAGGTTCTTCACAAGCCTGTCCATACAGTGTTGCGGGCTCCGACGGCTTTGTGGCTTGATGCAGCAGTCTTCGCTATGATGATCTGAGGACATGGTTTTTTTTTAAAAGAAGCCGACGGTGTTCAGCCAGTTCCGACGGCTCACGCTCTGCGCCGTAAGAGATACATTACTATCAATTCCATCAATATGTAGCAATACTACGAAGAAAAAGCTTCAACTACAGTTTTCCTCAAAAGTGGAACTTGTAGAATATAGAATGGATAGTATTATATGTATATGTATCTAATATGCTATGCAATAGTGCCGAAGACTCTGACTCGCTTGACACCACCGTCTGGGATAATGGTTAGAAGAACATGTGAGAACACGCCGGTATTCTTAAAGTCCTTAAAGACATGTTCTTTATCAGCTGATGTCTTTGAAGGTTCTACAAGTGCAACCCAGCTTTTGTCCTCATATTCTGGAATATTGGCTGTAGAATTAATGCCATGGACGGTAATTTTCTGTGGGAAGTTGCCTCTGAAATGTGCCGTATCAATCACAATCTCCTTGATGTTACACTTGGAGCCAAGTTTTATGATAACCCAATCAACATGGCCCGGTTTTCGGGATCTTTTGGTCTCCCAACCATCGCTCATGTCGTGACCACGTCCTGGAAGGAGCAAATTGTCGACGGTACCAAAGTGCTGGTCAGACCATTTCACTGCAACACCACCGTATCCCACCGAGGCGAAGTCAACAACTGAAGACGTGGAGATATGTGCAAAGTTTGGGATTACCTCACCGTAAAGTCTGAATCTTGCAATACCTCCATCTGGGTACATTCTGATTCTTGTATGTGTGTATGCCTTTTCGGTAAGTGTGTCGTTCTTGAAGAAGTGTCTCTGAGATGGCCCACACTCGATCTTTCCGATGACGGGCTCCCACTTAGCAGTAGACCAGTCGATTTTCGTGTCATCTTCCTCGTTGATCTTCACAGCGTCCACAGAGATGGCTGGAGCATGGTTACCGTTGAAGAAAGCAGTGTCGATCTCGCATCCAATTAGCTTAGCACTAGAAACGCCCATCTTGATGATGACCCAGTCGGCTTCCTCGGTGTTGTGTCTTCTTGTCTCCCATCCATCGTACCAGGCCCCGGCATATGTGAATCTTGTTGCATCTCTGATAGGTGCCTTTGGTTTAATGAGGTTTTCAGCTGCTGCAAACCACTCGTCACTGCACCCCAGTGTTTTCCCGCCAATCTTCTCTCCGATAACGTCGGTGTAGAGAGAGACTACCTGTTCTTTGAACTGCTCCTCGGTGAGCACATGTGGCTGTGCAATTATTTCTGACTGTGTCATTGATTTGGTGTATTTATGTGTGCTCATGACTAGTTTCAGCTTACTGGGATCTGTGTTGGGGCCATTGATGTCTTAAATACCTTTTTCGATAAAGAGCCGTGAGTGCTCGGTGATGCCCGTCGTTATCGCAATACCCAGGGTACATAACCATGAAATCGTCTCCGATTTGGATTCGGCCTATCCTTGCATCCCTTGCCCCGGAAAAATCGATAAAAAACAGTAAATACAATCTATTCAAGCATTTTTAATCTTCTCGCTCCATTTTCATGGATTCACCACACCAAGTTGCTAAATCCATCACATCATTACTATATTCGGCCAACTCCGGCAAATCTCCGCTCAGGGAAGAGGCGGTTGGGCCACAATAATTATATAACGAACTATCTAGCCAGACAGATTAGGTAAGACCTTAGGTAACAGAGTTACCCGGCAGCCCAGTCTGGGAACGTTCCCATTCGCCGAAAAAATGGGCGAGCTAAAGGAGAACACCTCTAAGCGGTATAACACGACTGTTCCAGCTCAATTGTCACATCCACAGAACTTCATCATGGCCGCTTTGAAGAGATTCCCAACCCCAATGCTCAAGCCATTCTGGCCGTTCTTCGCTGGCGGTGTTATGGTGTACTTCCTCGTCGGTAAGGCCGCCAACGCTTCTGCCTCCACTTCCGAGTTCATCAACGACCCAAGAAACCCACGTTTCGCCAGAGGTGAGAAGCCAGTTGAGTTAAAGTGATCTGGCCCAGTGCCGGTTGACTGCAGCCGCACAGGCTTTTCTTCTATATTTTTTCCTTGTTGACGAGGAGATGGTATCAAGGAACACCTGTGTTGTGAGCTCCAGGTTCATATTCCTACATCTAGCACAAGACTCTTAAGAAATTATACAACAGAAATGCCTCAAACCCACCAGATCCTCCTCCCATCACACTCCGACAGTGATTTTAACTACCTTTGACCTTTTCCAAACTCCAGTTCTGTTTGTACCGTTTTCTCCATACTTTTATCTACTCCTGGTGGGCAATTTCTCCAAGAACGCCAATGACCCCAAGTGCTAACGAACTACAAACTACACTGTTATCTTTATATACACGAAACTGTAACTGAAAAATTGAAGTTTCTTGAACTTGTAAACGCTTTATGATTGTATACGTGCCTTGTAGGAACTTTGCGCTTGGGTTTTGACTTTGTGGTGACAGCCTGAAGTTGGGGTGCGTGAAGCTTTACATGGTTATATTGACAGCTAGAAGCCATACACGGGGTTCGCTCAATTCTTCCCATTATGTTTCAATGTGCTGGTCATAGGACCCACCCACCTCAGTTGACATCTATACTGCCAAATTGTCTACATATTCTATTACAGTATATTCTACCCATAAAGCACAATTGCAGATGTTCTTATAAAACGTTTATATCCTGTCGATGCGCTATCCCCAGAGTATGCATAGATACATTTCTCATTCACATTATTCTAATTACCTATTTACAGATTTGTTCCAAGAAGATCATATTTAGGCAACTCCAAAGTAGCTCTTGTCAACCTCCTTTGGAACAATATCATCTGGCAGTGCTGGTTGAGTAGGAAAATCTGCTACACTGAATCCAGCTGTATCTTCAAGAGTGGCGTTTTCTGTCAACGGCAGTTTCTCCAATTCAGCTTTACCATGAATGAGCTTTTTCCACGAGTCGTGTGAATGTTTGATAACATCAATCGCCTTGTCTGCCCCGAGAAACTCGCCATTGAAACCAAACTGGTTTGCAGGCTTACCATCTGGGATCTTGTAGTCTCTGAACCACTGGAATGTGGCCTCTAGCAGGCCAGGACACTTCATCCTCACGTCTTGGATATCGTTAAGCTCCGTAGCAAGATCATCGTCGACGTCAATGGCGATGACCTTCCAGTCAAGCTCACCATCGTCAATCAGCGCAAGACACCCCAGCACTTTGGTTTCAATCACGTCTCCGAGACGAGCAATCCTCGTTCCAATCTCACATACGTCGATAGGGTCGTTGTCGCCTTTGAATCCAGTATCCTTGTCCTCCACTGTCGGGTCGTCCCACGTCTGTGGAATCGCACCGTAGTTATGGATATAGCCCTTGTGAGGGAACAGGTTTTTGACGAACCTCAGCTTGCCCTTCTTGACGTCCTGGGTAATCGGGTTGAAAGGAATCTCCTTGTTGATCTCGAACTTGCCATTGGACCACCGTGGGATCTCGACCACAACGCTAACTGTCTTCTTTCCAACATCAAGCCCCAAGGGAACGTCATGGAAGAACGAGCCAACGCCGCCATTTGGCAATTGACAGTATGCCTTGAACTCGGGCGAGTACTTTGCCCCTGTCTGGATTGTCGAGTACGTTTGCGTAGTGAAATGGCGTGATACCATTGCCAGTCTGAGGTCGGCCATTCTACCATACGTTCCTCTGAACATCGTCTTCGCTAATCACACTTGTAGTAAAACCAAGGTGGAAAATAGTGCGCCTTTAAACTCTTCCAATGGGTTCCAGCGGTTTATAACGGCACCCAACGGCTTTCAGCGGGTTTCAACTATTCTAAAAGGCTGAAAGGGCAAAAAGAGCTGGTTAGAGGAAACAGTTGCGAAATTGGTGGTATGGGTTCCCCGGATGTGCGCGGTATTCCGTTTGAGGAAACACCCGCACACCATATATCTTGGATCAACACACCCGCACACCACAGAATCCTAAGACCAGGCCGGTGTACTTCTCGGGGATAGTGGCGGTATCCACAGGCCTTTACTAGTATTCGTCATTATCGGTCATTGAACGTATCCAGGAACTTTCAAAGTTATCTCTATTATTTCCAGACGGTTTACAAGTTTTCCAGGTCTTGAACGGTCTTTGGGATCTTTAGAGGTATACGAGGCCAAAACGGGCCAGAGGTAGACGGAAGGCCAGACAGTGGAATACGAATAGGCTTGGTAGATCTTCAGAAATCACCAGAGTCATCCTTCACACGTTACTATCGCAATGACCATATACTCCTTCTGGATCTTTGACAAGCACTGTGAGTTGGCATGTACCATACGATTCCTTATGTATCATCAACAGACACTAACAAGCACAGGCAATTGCATCTACAGCAGGGAATGGACTCAGGTGCTGAACCCAACAGATACAACAGCAGGAAGTGGATGTATCAACTCGAAGAGTAACGAGGACAATGCAAAGCTACTATACGGAGTGTTTGTCTCTCTTAAGAACATAGCTATGCAGCTGGGAGATACTCCCGAAGAGAAGAATGCCATGAACTCGTTTGCAACGGCAAAGTATAGAGCCCACTTCTACGAATCCGCTTCGGGTTTGAGGTTCTGCATAGTTAGCGATACAAAGACTATGTTCCTTCAGGACGTATTGAGGAAAGTCTACTCTGACATATACGTCGAAAATGTGGTAAAAAACCCGCTCTCACCTGTCGACTTCAAACCCGGCTCTAAGATCACCAATCAGAGATTCATACGATTGGTCGATAACTACTTGGGTCAGATATAATCTCATGCAAAACAAGGATAAAATTCTTTTAATGAATGGTGTTTCTCTATGAATGTAGAAAATGGGGTTAGATTTCGAGTGTCTCTTCATCAACAACACCGTACAAGTCACTAAGATACCCGATAATTTTGTTGAGCTCTTTCACAATCACATTAGATACCAATATGTACGAATATAATAGCACGTAGTCTTCGTTAGCAAGTCCTCCCTCTTGTCTGATTTGACCCAGCTTGACCATTATACGATCCCTGGAGTGCTCAGTTGAAGCTGGCTTCGACGGTAACGGAATTCCCAAAATGATGGAGGACGAGATCATGTAGAAGATCAGAAACACTCTATTCTGTAGCTCATCACGTTCCGAAGATGTAAAATCTAAGACCTTGGCCTCGTTCTCATTAAGCTGGGTATCGATCAGAATCATGGTATTCATGTTCTGGAATGCATCCATAATCTTTTCTGTGGAATCTAGTAACTTCTTGTAAATATCAGCCCTGAATTTGCCCTTGAGTCTCGTTTCCTTAGGGGCTTGCTTCAAGGCGAGGCCCAGTTCATTCATAATATGAGCAATGCCTCTCTGATCAGCCAATCCAACGAGCTCACTGGTCTTATATCCCAACGGGTCCGAGTTCCAAATAATACCAAGTCGCAACCACAGCACAGATAACCCACGTTTCAACCTGCGTCTCGCTGTCAATGGTAAGAATATGACGGTCATTACAAGTGCCCATATAACACCTGCAGTAATTCCCAAGAATCGATGGACAGCAATATCGAAGATAATTGGATCTGTGTCACCTTCTTCCAAGTCTTCCGATCTCGTAGTGTTATAAGAGTACAAGGCAGTGATATTGTATGTCAACAAGATAAATCTTCCGAATGCATTAACGTCTGTCCAATTTAATATGATATGGAACGAGTATAGGGAAATAAGCCAACCAGTGACACATAGAGCATAAGGGTTACCGTCAGACACAGTCCAAATAACATAGGCTGCAAATGCTCCAAGGAAGGTACCAATCAATCTCCAATTCAAAGTCATCGTAGTACCACCAAGCGACTTGTTCATTATAATAGAGTACGTAACCAAAGCCCACTCACCCCTCCATTGCATAAACACCTCTTTGGTTTGAGGTAGAAAAGCAAGTGATGCCAATGCAAATGATCCAAGACCCACTCTAATACCAAATTGTACTTCTGTACGTCTAAAAAAGCTGAAGAATTCCCACAATTTGAAGCCGTAACTATCACGCTGGTCTGTAGCATCCGTGCGTTTTTGCAGCTCTGAGTTCAAATTCTCTAAAGCATAATTCAACCCCGGCACTGACTTCATGCTGCTGTCGGATTGAGATCTCCAGAATGCCAGCCAGCTCCATGATCTCGGACTATCTTTCACTATTTCAGAATAGTCTGTTAGTAGCTGAACGAAGTGGTCAAGCTCTTTTGTATACTGAGACAAGATCGAAGCGAAGTTACCACAACTAGCAGCGGCCTCCTCTTCGTCTATTTTGGTTTCCAATGGAGTTACCATTTTGAAGATATTTTGAGAGTAAAGCTTAGTGATGGCCCTCTCGTACTTTCTTTGGAAAAGATCGGCAGCCAGACGAAGGCTATTTCTGTAATGAGAAGTTTCCTTTGTAGCAAATCCATCTGAATCGTCAAATGGCATACCATCAAGAACACCTCGAATAGTATAAGAGAATGACTTTAGAGAGGGACCCAAGTAATGGATGAATAAATCAAAGAGCTGTTTCGAGTCTAGGGCAGTTCTATCATCTAATGTAATCGTGGACTCAGACATCGGGAGGGTATGATTTCCCTGAAATAGATGCTCACTACTATCGAGCGTGTGTAGAGAAGCGGAATGTTCACCAACTGAGTCTTCTTCATGTTCATGAAGAATATCCCACTGCATGTCAGCAGATCCTTTCAACCCACCCAACTGCGATTTCATCAGTTGAATTGACTGTACAATGTTTGAAAGTGCTCTGTATTCTTCTTCTTTGCCCACGAGTAAGAGCTCATACTTTGCTTCTTCAAGGGAAGTTTTCAAAGAGCCAGCATTCTTTCTGATCTGCTTGCTGAGTTGGGTCATGCTGTCATCAGCGGTGGGGTTTCTGTTAGTGATGAATGAATTCTCAATCTGAGAAAGATAGTGTGACATGAGTGTGGAGCTTTCATTGAGATTCCGTTTGAGTTTCTTAACAGCAGATGAAGGCATGATAAGGTAGCATATTACCACCGAAATGGTACAACCTAAAACAACGATCTTAAACAAAGCGATGAGCCTAGCGTACGGGATGCTATCGCTATCGAGAGCACCTTCCTTCACAATTGCGGATATGAGTGAGATCGAAGCGAGAGAGCATGCGACGTTGAATGTTGGATGGTTGACTTTCTGTTTGAGAAAGGAAATGAAACCCAATGATATAGATGCGAATATGAGGTTTATGAAAGCACTCAGGTGGGGGAAACCAGATCGGTAGATATAACTTGCGATACCCGTTGATAGGAGCGATACCGAGAAGCTGAACACCAGCGACAGCACTACAAAGATTAGGGCCTGGTGCATTGACCCAAACGACCTCGATGGGTGGAAGTACACAGCGACTGTTGCAACAACATGCTTGTTATCGCTCTTTCCCAATAACGTGGAGAGAGGGGTGTAGTATACGCCCAGGGATGCCACAAGGTATGCGATCGAGCACTTCAGTACATGGTGGTAGTTCTCCCTATATATCCACAATACAAGAGACTCTGCTTTGTCCTTCATGCTTTGGCCAAGCGACCGTGGCGGCACCCTAATGCCCATAAGCGGTTGGTTCTCCAGGTCTTCCTCCTCGTGGATCCCCACAGCATCGCTGCCTCGAGCACCCGCACGTCGCCGCTCACCGGTCTCAGCAACAATCACCGAGCCTCGCCTGATAAGCCGGCCAGGTAAACCTTTAATGATATCTGCTAAACTAACGCTTTCTCTGCTATCGACGCTGTTGAATGAGTGCAACCTCTTTATAACGTGAGGCGGTGCCGCAGTCGCCCCATAGTTTCGCTGGAAATCTGGGTCACCGGCTCTTGGAAGAGGCGCTCGTTCCACACTGGTCATCAGGGTGGTTGGGTAGATTTCCGTGACCGCTAAAGACGAAGCTTATGCTGGTGTCGTTTATTACGATGATACCTGTACTTTGTGGTCCTGTTGGTGGCTTGTTGTACTAACGAAATGGATATGCTGCTAAGCAGAAGAGCGGTGATTGCTTCGTCGCGTGGACAGACCCGTTAACTAGTGGTGGCGCTAGCCGAAATCCCGTTACTTGGCTCGCGCGCTTGTGTAATATCCCATACACAACACGGGTTCCTTCGCAAAGCGCTTCGTAAGGGCGCGGACGGTGATCTCCTGGTGCTTTGTTGGTGTTGAACATGTGCCAACGGCTTCCCCCAGGCGATGGGCCCTTCAGGGGAAATGTAAACAACCCAGGGGCCTGTGAGTGTTCGAACCAGTATGTGGGTGAACCGATGGTGTTCGGATGTTACAAATGAAAAACTAAAAAAACTAAAAAAAGAAAAAAAAAAGTCCGGTCTTCCAGTGGAAAGAAACAGAGGAACGCATCGGGCACATTAAACTCAACCAACAACCCTAACAACAACGTTACCACCAAGTTCTATACGCAACAGAAAGCGCTTTCACACACTCTCATTCCGGATTCCAATCGAGCGACTGTCACAGATGAGCACTGCACTTTCACAGGAGATCCAGAAAGAGCTGGAGAAATTTGTGGCCGAGCAGACCAGACAGATCCCGGACCTCGCTGAAGACGCCACCGATGTAGCGGAGTACCTTGTTCTCCTTGTGAACAATGGACGTACACCGGAACAGGCGTATACTGAGCTTCATTCCATCTTCACGAGTGAGGCGCTTGCCAGTGTTGTTCAGAGTGCTTACAAGGCACTAGAAGACTATCAGAACAACCAGTCACAGGCACAGCAACAGCTTCAACAACAGCTGCTTCAACAACAGCAACAGCAACAGCTTCCAGGGGGCCAGGGACATGTTGAGAGACCAATGGCAGCTGTCATGGGTGGCATTGTAAACGTCTCTAGCGGAAACACTCAACAAGCGCTGCCGTCTTCGCAGGACAATTCCAACTTCAACTCCCTCATTACTGGAGCCAGTGGTAGCGGAGTTGACCGTCTAGGTAATACTCACGCCGTTAAGTCGATTCCTACGAAGCCAGCAGCGTACGCTTCAGGGAGCCGTGGAATCACCAAAGGTCGAGGTAACGGTGGTAACGGGAACGGGAACGGGAACGGGAACAGATCGTTTGCACTGAGGAACCCTGAGTCTCTCCAGAAAGCTCTAAACCTTTCTAGTGCTGCTGGATCCGACTCCTATGTGAACGGAAGAGGCCAGTTGAAGAAGAAAGGCCGGTGCCACCAGTTTCCACATTGTCCAAACAGAGACTGTCCTTATGCCCACCCAACAAAGCCATGTTTCAACTTCCTCAACGGGTCGTGCGAGAACGCTCCGGGAACATGTAATTACCTCCACCCAAGTGAGGACCAGGAGCTCATGGCAGAGCTTGAGAAGACAAAGAGGGAATACCTGGAGAAAAAGAACGAGAGACAGGTACAGTACGCTCAGGCAGCGACGGGTATCACGCTGTGTAAGTTTGGAACGCTCTGTGCGAACCAGCAATGCCCATTTGGCCACCCAACACCGGCAAACGAAGATGCTAAGGTATTCACATTCGAGTGGTGTGCTTCCAACTTGAAGTGTGAAGATGCTGGATGTTCAAAGGCTCACTCGTCACTTTCCAAGATCAAGGAAATATTAAGGCCATTATCCCAAGCCACTAAACCCGCTGTCGCTATTGAAAAGTCTTTGGAGCCATGTAAGTTTGGTTCTTTGTGTACCAATCGTTTCTGTAAGTTCCGTCATGCTACTTCGAAAGTGTTATGCCGTGAAGGTGAGAACTGTACGAGAATCGACTGTTACTTTTCTCATCCAATCAACGAGGAGTGTCGTTTTGGTGACAGTTGTAAGAACCCGCACTGCTTGTTCAAACACCCAAACGGCAAGCCACCAGCGGCCGGTGTGATCCCCGTGAAATCTCTGTCGTGGGTCAATACCAACGAGAGACAATTTGCCGTTCCTGAAGACCAGGTTCTGGAACAGGCACCTCCACAGCTAGGCTGATAGGAAGGCTGGAAAGAAGACTGGCTAACTGGTTGGGAGACTAGCAGGGAGACGGGGCATAACACACATTCTATTATTTTGCTAGCACCATCGCTGGTTAGATCACGTTCTTGTCCTCAACACACTCGTGCTGTCTTCAACATATTCCTGCTGTCTTCCATCTTGCGGCACTGCCATACAATGTCGACAGCCTCCTCCTGTCTTTTGATTATTCTCTTTATTTCCAATGCACAAAAGAGTTTTAGATGTTGAACGTGCTATAAAATGTATACTATTCATTTTCATGCTACGTCTATGTTTCCTACGGCCCTTCGTTTGGACAAAAGAACAAGGGCTTTTATTAGCTATTTAATTATCTGTAGATTTGACACATCGGGCTGACCACTAGCATGCATCTCGAGGCCCATCTCCACATAGGCACATATAATGATTACGGAATATAAGGAGTTCGGTGATTCCTAGTACAGCCACATCAGGTAATAGTACATGTGCATTCCCAAGATATTAATCTACGATATATGAATTCAGAGCAAAGGCGTTACATATTACAGCATTAAACACAGAGTGAGTGAGTGGAATAACTTAGTAAGCCTTCTTGGAGACAGCAGCCTCGTCGGCGTAGACGTCCAATGGAGAAATTGGCAATGACTGGTTCTTCCACAAGTTTGGAGACAAGAAAGCGTAAGTGTTGGCAATAGCAACGAAAGCAGCCTTGACGGTGTTCTCCAAAGTTCTGGTGGAACCAGAAGAGGAAGTGTAACAGTCCTCAACACCAGCCAACTGCAAGAGCTTCTTGACAGCTGGGGAAGCAACAATCTCCTTACCTCTTGGAGCTGGGATCAATCTGACGGAGACAGAACCGGACTTACCAGTCATCTTAGCACAGACGGTGTGTGGGGCACCCAAGTTGGAACCCCAGTAACCTCTTCTGATTGGGACGATGGAGAGCTTGGCGATGATGATGGCAGCTCTGATAGCAGTGGCAACTTCCTTAGCAGTCTTGATACCGAGACCGACGTGACCGTTGGAGTCACCAATGACAACAACAGCTTTGAATCTGGTTCTCTGACCGGCTCTGGTCTGCTTCTGGACTGGCTTGATCTTCATAACCTCGTCCTTCAAGTCTGGGAGCAACTGGTCGATGATCTGGAACTCCTTGACTGGGAGAGAGTGAAGGAAGATCTCCTCGATGGCGGTGATCTTACCGGCCTTCACAAGTCTACCGAGCTTGGTGACTGGAACCCAGCCCTTCTCCTCACCGTCTCTTCTGCCACCTCTCTTACCCTGACGGCCTCTGTTGTTACGACCACCGAAACCACCTCTTCTTGGAGCCTCTGGAGCAGACATTTTTGGATGTATTAGTTAATAAGATGAATACGTCGGAATGGGGCACGGAAAGTTGATGGAGGTAACTTTCAATCGACGAATGTCTTGATTCCAGAAGAACTCTCTTCTCTCACCTGGAGGCCTGATGCGTGTGTTGTGTGTATCTTTTTTTCACGACCCAGCCCACCGCAGCCAACAAGCGACACACCACGCGAATGACCAGGACTGTGAAAAGTTTCGAGAAGATTAAGGAGGTGTTCGGGTGTCAAACCTCCGCGAAACCCGTCCTTCCTTAGCCTCTAGAAGAATATGTATCACGTGATAGGGCTCACATCCCTAATGCATGCGGGCTCCGGAGATAACACGGCGTTGGCCTTATCAGTCTCGGAGACAAGGAGCGATACAGAAACGACCTCCGTGTGGGGGTCATTTTCGACAACAGGGTACACGCCAATAAACGAGTAGCGGGTTTAAGAAAGTACATACCCTCCGTAGATAATGTCTTTGTGATACCAATGGACCCTACTTAGTATTCTATTTAAAAGGATTGGGACTCTACAATTCCATACGCGCTCCCTGGCCCCCACTATACGCACGGTATGTGTCAGACAAACACAAACGGGTTTCGTACATTGCGCGCCCCTTGCAGCGTTGTTGGGATATATAAAAGGGTAACTAGTAAAAACAATTAAGACAATAGCATATGAAATACTATAAGACAAAAGATACAAAGAGAAAGACGTAGAATGTGGGACATCGGGTCCTGGCGTGCTGTGGTAGGAGAGAGAGAAAAGCACTAGGAGTCCCGATCAAATATCAAAATCAAACGGTGTAGGTGAGGTGTTTAGGTCGTGTTGAGTTTAATGTTGAGGTTGTTGGTGAATGTAGGACCTTTAGAAGACTAATAGAGGACCCAAAAGGGTTCAGAAGAACTCAGAAGAACTCAAAAGAACTCAGAACGATTCACTTAAGGCTCTTCTTACTGTACTTTGGGTACAGCGTGGTGAACAAGTAGCCATCAAGCACCACGAAACCCACGACACCTGCAAGGATCAAGGAGATTTCGGTGTCCGACTTGAATCTGAAGATGCGGGCACGCTCGCAGATTCCATATGCCAATCCAGCAACAGTACCAACGGTAACAGCTGTCTGGGATGCAACAACCGGGTTCTTAAGCTCCTCAGCAGAGTACGTAGCAGCAGTCTGTGTAGATGCGACAACTGTGGCTACAGCCTGTGAGATTTTCTCGCCAATTCTCTTGAAGAAGTCAATCACTGGTCCCTTCTTGTTGTCGTATTCCTTCTTCACCTTTTCAGCAACCGTCTGTTCAGCCTTCTGGATGTCTTCCGACACCTCCTTTGCAGCCTGGACAACCTTTTCCTTGGCCTCTAGCGCACTGGCCTTTATGTCGGCAGCAGTTGAGGTTGAAGGAGGGGCTGGGGCAGCTGTTGATGGAACAGGTGGTGCCGGGTGTGTAGGAGCAGCGTGGGCAGGGGCCGTGGTGTTAGCAGAGACTCCCTTGGTAGGATGTTGAATGTGCTGAACATGCTTGTCAACATCGTGCATTGCCCTCTTGGCGTGTGCTGCAGCCATAGCGTCTCTTGAGTGGTCTGCGTGGCTTATTGGTGGTTGTTAGTAACAGGTTGATTCAAGTGTTGAGGCTAGGGGCTAAGTCATGTCTATAGGTCAACGCCTAAGCAAGGGGTAGCCAGGGGCGCGATACTCACCTCATGGTTTAGGTGGTGTGTGGGTGTTCCAGGGGGCTCCACAGTGCTCTATGGTATGCCACGGTCTTCAGTACTATTCCACAGTCTTCTATGCTACTCCACACCGCTGGTCGTCCGCTGTGTGTTGTCGCTGTGTTGCCGCTGTGTTAGATGTGTGCGACTGGCTATCTGCGTAGTGCTCTGTGTGGGTGTGCTCTGTGCTGTGCTGTGCTCTGTACTCTTTGATATGTACTCTTTGCAATGTGCTGTGTACTGCTTGCGTGTGTACTGCTTGCGTGTGTTCTGTGTTTCACACCGGCGTGCTGATGAGCTCAGGAAACAATCTGGTACCCAGGCTGGGAAATGGTGGGGATCAGTGGGAATATCAATCCTTGGTGGTACGACGGTTGCGGGCGGTTTTAGTGGGAAAAGCGTGGATGGGCGGCTGCCGAGCGCCTTATAAAGGCCAATGTAGCAATCGTGTGGCACCGCGGCGGGTCCTCTAGTGGGAAGAGGAAGACGCCACTGCGATGCGGGCACACACACACACCAAGCCAATTGGTGGGACTTGAGTGGTGGCAGCGGACTAGTGGGATTCCTACGGTGGGACTGTGAGGGTGTTTGGAAGATGGGTAGGTGGCTGGCCATGAGGACTCGCTTGTGTGCATTCTCGATGGTGGGCGTTGGTGTAGCTTGCGTGTAGCTTTGGAGCTTTGTGGAACATGGCCTGGTGTTCTGGGTGATTATACTGGTAGTGGTCCTGCTCATGGTGGTGTGGTTAGTGCTTTGGCCGGTCCAAACGGCCAGAGAACTGTACGGAGGCCACGTATCGTACTGGATAGATCACAATGGGACTACTGCCAACGGTCCAACTACACCGCTAGTCATGATCTCCAACCATGAAACACTTGTTGAACTATACATCACTGGCTACCGTAGTGGAAACCATCTCCCCTGCTGGTGGATATGCGCCATTAGAAGTCCCCATAGCACGCAAAACTGCTGCCTTTACAGCCTATCCCTACAGCCTACCCATTCCTGCCTAGCCATGGCACAAAGCACACACCACCCACGCTGTATGCTCCGTATGACCATCTCACAGGACTCACATACGCACAATCCCATGCGGAGTGTCGGTCCTACCTCGTTTGTGGGGAGATCTGCCGGCTGATTCTGCCCAATAGTAACACCTGTAATGCCATTGCGATTGTCTACCAAATGGGGCCAGTGGGTGATCGAACCATCCCTCCGTAAGACTGCAAAGGCGCCTATCCACCATCGGTTCGTTACCCGCAGACGCAATCCGGGTTCCCACCCACCCAGCGGGAGCCACCACCGGAATAACCGCATTCCTACCACACACGCTCTTCTGCTCACCCCATGGGACGATCCTCTGGGAGGCTGCGGTCGTTACGCCGCTGCCCAATCATCACTCTTCTATTACCTCTCCCGCACCATGGCCCGGCCATCGGTGTGTTATAAAACACCCGTACATCACTTGGTGACATCCGCACACCTTTTTTGCACCCACCCGCACACCACTACGCTATGACCTTCTAAGTGTTAGTGTTACAAGAATGGTCAGGGCCGTGTTTATAGGTATTTTTGTTAGGCTTCATATGCCTTATTTCCATATTTGTTTAAGGTTCTGTCTTTTTAGGCTATGCATGGTTGTTTATTCCTAGAAATTGTACAGGGTGGCTCATCTGGTCTCTTTCGGTTTTTTCGTACTACTGGTTTTTGCGCTCAATAGTGCTAAAAGAGATACACTTTAATAATAGACAGTAACATATAATAAACCAAAATGAAGACTGGAGCCTCGCAATATCTCCGGCTAAAGGGATGTTTGCATGTAGAAATATTTTCCATCGGAAAAGGGGCACAATAGCATCACAATGGGCTGAAGGCTGGGTTTGCTATACGAAGACTCGCTAGTGTTGATCTAGTGTATGCGCTACCAAAGAATTAATCCGTGGAGCCTCCGGTGTGGGGGGATCGGAAATCAGAACAAGCCATTAGGCATGATTGTTTCAATGGAATATTCATAGGTACTGCTTTTTCAAATGAACGGACTGTCTGAACCACTGCTGGCCGCTAATATACCGCTAACTACCTATCTGGACGACCGAGACCC
Organism: Petasospora xishuangbannaensis; assembly: GCA_030585085.1. Taxonomy (NCBI): domain Eukaryota; kingdom Fungi; phylum Ascomycota; class Saccharomycetes; order Phaffomycetales; family Wickerhamomycetaceae; genus Petasospora; species Petasospora xishuangbannaensis. Next base: position 60,116 of record JAJMBV010000053.1, read on the forward strand.
AGACAGACATACCGGTATCCAGGCACAAGACAAAACAGAATCGAGCGAGCGCATTAATCGGAATTGAAGCCCCACATTAAGGATCCTGCCGTGGACCGTATAGTAATTGCATAGATTCTTCTACATTACCTCCTGTGAGGTTGCTGTTTCTCCTTAGCTGCTTTCCCTCAAAGCAACTATTCTCTTCCATGCATAGAACACTGCACATGACGGAGATCTGACTGGAGAAACATGACCACTGTACCACTTCCAAGACCACAGTTGCTCAGGCCAAGAAGGCTATATTGGCATGCAGGAACGCTGAGACAGCCTAAAAATAGAAGGAAATAATCCGATATATCTTTCTTCTTTGTTTTAATTAGCGGTACAGTGGTGTATAGGCTGGGCACATACCTCGGCGCACTATCCAGGGCATACGTTAAAAAGGCCAACTATACTTCCTAGACTAGTGCAGCATCAAAAACAGGTCCGAACGACCATCCTTATACGACTAAAGCTGGAGTGGCTGATCGTTTTTCGTTGGCTTTCATTATGACTTCGAACAAGCCATTCCTCGCACAATTAGACCGTTATACATTGGCATATAATAGGCCGGCATGATACTGATACACCGGCATGATATACCGGCATGATATACCGGCATGACACACCGGAATGCGTTAACAGTCTGGAGGTCACAAGCTGCGCCAAGACTCGCTTATTCTTGACAAAAAACCTCAAGGCACGGAGGTAAATGCCCGTAGTTTTCGGCTTAGAAGTAGTGGCATTTTGTGGGGAGTTACGAAACGTCGGGATGGAGGTGTGATCGTTTGGAGATGCCACGGTTTGGAGGTGACGAGGCCACGCGCGCGCTAATAGCGCTAGTAGTCGTTCGGTGGGAGTTCTGGAGGCATACACGAGGTGTCATAGATATAGACGGATAGGAAGACATGTGATGTGTGTACATGTGGAGATCTAGTCATAAACAAGAAATATAGAGAGCCACATACATAGCCATGTATATGAATATATATATTATATTATACATAGAATGCCCGAAAGACACAGAGATGTGTGTGAACATATAGACATATAGACATATAGACATATAGACATACAGACATATAGACATACAGACATATAGACATATAGACATACAGACATATAGACATACAGACATACAGACATATAGACATATCGACATACAGACATACAGACCATATAGACATCTAGACACATAGACATATACCTAGAAATAGACATAGACCTATATATTATATTATATACAGAATAAAGATATGTGGAGTTAGACTAGATTGGTGTCTATATCTATATATACATATAACTATATAGCATCACACATGAAAATATAGCCGTGTTTATCGTGTATTTTATATTTATACCTAAACATATACCGCCACACACACAGAATCAACTAACACAAAACCTCATAACCTCAAAGATCTAGAAGGCCAGGTACGAAGCGGATGCTTCAGTGGCCGGATCATTACATAAGCACATAGCGGTGTGTGCATCCCCGGCGGCGTAATCATTAGTCATTGCGCTGACTGTCTTGAGGCTCTCTTAAGGGTTCTCTTTTGGCACCGCAAAGGGAAAAACGTCGCCAATCAATTGGTAACAGCAGCACGGTGCCGCAGGTATCCAGATTAGGATGTGTTTCCGGGAACAGGGAGCAGAAAGCGGGAAATGGGGAGAAAGGGAACACTGGGAATTGTGGTAGAGCGTAGGCGTAGAAACTGGCAGGAACAAATACCCACGCCCCGTTGCTACGGCCTCCTAGCGGGCGGTGCTTATCAAGCTCTGTTTGTTCTTGCCGTGCTTGTGCTTGTGCTTGCTGCTGCCGCTGCTGTGTCCTGCTCTGCTGTAATACGCCAAACTCGTGGCCGCTGCACTCTACGTGTTTACGTGCTTCCTCTTATAAGGCAGACCGGCGATCCCACTGCGCCCAGGTGCTACAGGGGATGGCTGCCTGTGATGAGAATGCGTAACGGGTGTACTGGTGCGTAACAGGTGTACTGGGTTGAACTGTGGGTACTGGGCGATTGTAAGGGATTTGCGCCAGATTGCTCAGACAATATAACGGTTTTGTTCTTTTTTTAGTAGTAGCAATAGCCGTAGTAACAGAAGAAGGGGGGATGGGGTGGTGGTTTTTGGACTGCTCATAAGCCGGCGCATACACCAGAAGAGCTAGGAGCATAATCGATAACAGATGTGCCTAGGTATGTTTCTGGCATGAGTTCCCTTTTCTCTTTCGGGGTCTGGCCGGTCTTTGAGGCGTAGTGGGGTGTTCATGCTTTCTGTAGTAGTGATAGCGTAGTGGTAGTGGTAGTGATAGTGGTAGTGGGAAGGATGGATATGTGGCTAGGTGGAGAGTGACTAGTGGGGACAGAGATCAAAGGGAAAAAGGGGTTTGGCTCAAGGGTATAAGACGACGCACAGAAAGCGGTAGTGTCTGATGATAACTCTATGCATACTCTAATCCCACTTGAAGAGAAACAACGTTAAACAGGGATCAGACAACATGGGAAGCTAACGAGTGGCGTAGAAGAAGAATAGAGGAAGCAAGAGGATCAAATCTCTGTGGGAAGTAAACAAGCATGATCAAGACATAGGTAGGCAATATATGGACAATACATGAACATCACGAAGAGTAAGAGTTGAGCAGGACCAGGGTACTCTGTAGACAATGGCATCCATTCAATATGTAGTCAGTTCAGGGGTTTAGGCAAGATCCTTCATAATATTCTGTAGATGCTTGCAAAAGAACCAATTGAGGTTCATGGCCAAGGGCGTGTGTGTACTTGTGAGTACGTTAAAGAGTGGATGGAACATGGACATGGCTCATTGCCCTGTTCCTTGCATTTGTTTCTTGCACGTGTTTCTTACACTTGCACCGCTTCTACTTTGTACTCTTAGATCCATACTCAGACTTACATTTAAGCTTGCAATGATACATGCATTTGTCTTGGCTGTTTTTGTGTGCTTCTACTGAGACCCACTAGGCTTTTAAGGTATGAGGAAGCAAGTTCTAACTAACGTTTCAGCTGAAGTATTAGTGGACAGAACCTGACAGAAGAAGCACAGGGACTGACAGTGGGGAGTCGATACAAAAAGAATAACCACTATATTTTAGTGTTGTTTGCTAGGGTGTTGTTCCTGACCCTGTACTTCCTCTTTGTAACAGGACATGCCAGGGAACGTGAAGCACACAGACACAGACACAGACTGCATCCACTGGCCCCTTCATCAATATTACAGTGTTCCCAAACTCAGAAGGTACGTAAAACAAGTCAATCCCAACTTGAGATATAATGAGCCTGAAGTCGCTTTGGTCTCTAAAAGGCAACCGGATTTTCATACTCAAACACTTCTAACCTGCACCCTATAATTTCAAATAGTCTCCAATAGTCTTCGGCGACCTCAATAAGATCTATTCTAGTGACTGGCTACAATGCATGATGTAACGAACCTATATTGTAGGGGAACGCTGCGGCAGAGCTGGCGCAGCGATCGACAGAGTACCGCCTTCTTAAATAGGGTCGGCACCCTACTTACAGCCAATGGCCGGGAATCTCTGTGTAAAATGTACGTATGCATATTAAGGTGTCGAAAACAGAGCGCTTTTTGCGGTAAGCGCCACCGGCTTGGGTCTTTGTGGATGTATTGAGTCGGCATGAAGAAGGAAAGATGAAGCAAGAAAAAGCAACGGCCGATTCGGAAGAGTGTTCGCTACCGTTTGCTTTACGCCATATCTACTACTTATGGTACGCTGTAGATCTATCGGCTATCGTGTATAGAAGAAAGATGAAATTTCGCTAGCAGTGCTTTCCTGTGCCCCTCCAAAGCGTACGTGCTTAGTGGAACAGCGTTCCTGGACGTGTCTGTGGATGCTGTTTGATAGCAATACGCGCGATCGTAGGGCACGTATGAACAGGTGTATGAAGAATGTGTACATGAGAGCGCTTGGTAGACTTTTGTAGGGTTGTAGTAGGATTTTGTAGTATATCTGTTCTATATTGCGATGCAGAACTACGATAGTGTGAAGCCAACGCTTACAATTAATAAAAGTATAGCCGTACCATAACACCACAACATATTGGCAATATCAACAGCTCAGTGACACGGCCATATCACATATAACAATGCTATAATGCTATAACAATGCCATGAAAACTTCCTAACGACACTGACTAAGCGCTGGTGGCCGCGAACGTCCGCACCGCCGCTACACCGCCGCTAAGCGCCCTGCTTACCACCCGCGTACCAAATCGCTCTGCACAGCGGCGTGTACACGTGCGACACGGCGGAAGGATCAACGCAGGTGTCGTATACTACAGGAAAGGCCCGTAATCGAAGGAGCGACGGCTGGAATACACAGCGGGGCGTTATCTGTTAAACCCTTAGACACACCGTTGGGCACCACCACCGCTACAGAACCAATTGGGGACATGAGTTTATCTAGAGGATGGACTGAGCCTTCAACCACTCCATTGTCTCCTTAACTATTACAGAAAGCTTTCTAATTCCAATATTATCCAGGAGTTAGTGAAGAACACTTGTGTGGCTCCTAAACACCGATCTTGACTTATCGAATCTTCACTCGCATTCATCTGTGTTTCCGTTTAGGGGTCGCCTATTTCCCGGGCGAAGCCTATTGGCATGCCCACGCGTTTCTAATTGTTCCAATTGTTTGCACGATATACGGCGGTTTCGCCTTGTTGTGACTTTTTGTACCTTCAGGTCTCTCTCCGGGACGAGATGTGGTGTTCTGTGGTATTCTGTGGTGTTCTGTGGCATGCGTAAGCACATTTCTTTCGCATACCGGAAGTGTGCTGCTGCATGACGTTGGAAACGCACGCGGTAATGACGCACATCCCGGCGTTAACGAAGATTCTCTGCAGCGATCGAAACCACAAGAAAAGAAAAATCACAAAGAAGAAGCATCATTTCTATGGGTTTTCTGCAATGTTGTTCCTATACGTATTCTATAGCTTACATACTGTGGCGCCTGTGGCTTTTTAGTAGCTTCTGTGGACCAGTACACCTCATGGGCTCTCTAACACATTGGGAGCATATACACGACAAAAAACACTAATAACAGTCGTAAAACTTGTAATTTAATTGTAAACGCGCACCTAGTAGCTTGGTTCTGTCTTATCGATGGAAGGTTTAGCAGTTAAGACAACACCCGCATTGTCCTGGTTTCATTCTACGGTCGAGTTTACTGCCGAATTATGGAGTGGTAGCTCTACACAGTTCGAGTATAGTAGTGGGAAAACACACAATGTGACAGGGGGAGTGGCATATGGTTTATGGGAGGTTACCTACTGTTGAATATTTTGCTAACAAGTAATGACTGGGAAAGGGAGATGCCCATCTCCTTCTTCTTTGTATCCACTGGCCCTCTTCTCCGCTCATGTTAGCCACTCCGCAATTTCACTGAAACGATAACTCGTTTCAAGCAGCTATCTAGCGGCGTATCACAGTATGTGCCGTCCGCTTTCCTTAGGTAGAATGAATTCACAAAACCACGAAAGCTGCTCGAATCCAGCCAATGGCAGTGCCCTGATATGGTATAGACCTGCTTCGTTGGAGTTAGCTAGACTCAAGATAAGGCCGCGGATCCATCCTTTAAAGGTACTTTAACACGCTTTAAAACAAAAGCGCAACACCGTTCCGGGTGTACGGCACGCGATGCGTTATTATTCGTTTATACCTCTTTCGCTCATCAGTTTTCTTTGTTCTTAGTATTCTTAATATATGTGTATTTTGACCGAATCCATTGTGCATCCACACATGGAGCAAATGAGAGTAGTGTTATCTCAGCGCACGCGGTATGCTATTGGTGATTAGGATCAAAACGACATGAGGAACTAAGGGGATCCCACTCAGTATTTTATGTGGCACACAGATTGCTAGGGTGATAATGTAGTTATGTGCCAGTGATGTTTGAGAGAGATGAGAACGCCATGTAAGTGGGCTAATTAAGATTTTCTCCATTGCAGAGGCTCGCTGGGGCGGATCAGACGAGTACTCGCCCCACCACCACGAGCATCTTTCTCTTTCCGCGGGGGAATAAAACAAACAAGAGCTTCTACATCCCATTGCATAGAAAGAGAGGGCTGGAAGTTCTTCCGGATTGCATCCCCCCCTCTGCGTCTCTCTGAACACCGCGTACCACCCCTTTAATAGGAGACGGACGAGGTGTTGTTTCCAGCGCTTTTTAACATGTCACAGGCAAAACTCTGAAGCTACACACTCTTACCTCTCCATCTTTGTAAGTCCCCCTTAACAACTCCCCCGTTTGTGCTATGAAAGAAACCCACGAAAGTGAGCTTATGCCTGTCTCTCCATTCGTGTATACCTAATCGTTCGTGATTGGCCAGCGTCCACCTATAGCCAAATAGCCCTCCTTGTAACCAACATGTAGGCAGGCAGGCGTATCCCTGTGGGTGGCTGTGCGTGCGTGTACATGGGATTTATTTTTGACTGGAAACCCTAAACGTTGTTTGGCTGCCTTTGCTGCTTTGACGGTGCGTTTGGGTCAACTACAATGATAAGCCACCACCCCATTGGGCACAACTCCTTGAGCACGAAATGATGTCATTTGGGAGAATACGAAAAAGGCAGGTCATTGATGAAGCGTGATTTTGATATCTGTATTAATATGGTGAATAAGTTAAAATGGAAACGCCAGCGAGGATCCTAGTTATTGATGTGGCAGTGAATACCGAAATGCTAAGTGGAGGGAGAGGGGTGGATGACAGGGTTATTAGCACAGGGTTAATATAACATGGTTCTAGATTAGGGAAAAGGGTGCTGGATGAGAATATTGCCACGAAAAAAGCTGAGGACATGTTTAGAAAAGTCCAACTTCCAAGAAATCAGAGCTATTCATTCGGAAATATCAGTCTTACAAGTTGCAGTGAGAAGTACTTTATGTAGCACAAAGGCAAATTTCTGTCGCTTCAGCTCAGGACTGCGGCAACGGCTGCCAGAGCTGCTAGAAACTGCTATGGTATTATTTATTCACTTGCTGTTGTGACTGCTGCCTTCTGGAGACAATCAGAAGTAATCAGGGACCCAATCTTGTAGACCCTTTGAAAATGCAACAAAAGGGAATGGACCTTTCTTTAGCTTGTCTTTCATTATACAGTCGCACGTAATCCCTGTAATGCAGCCATAGTTTAAACACCCACCACCAACCAAATCACCCCTTACCACAGAATGTGTGTGTTTTCACCAAAGTGTGGCCAAAGGATTGATGCACCTCTCTTCAAATGCAAACATCTTTTGGTAACCCCTGACGACGTTTGTGTGGTTGTTGTAACAAAAGGGGAAGCGTCCCCGTCTCTTTCAGGGTTCCTGGTGGCTGTTTTGATAGGCGGTGCGGTGGGGTGCGGCAGTGGGAGGCATTCTGCATCAACATACGCCGCCAACTTTCGCATTCTGGAGTATCGCAGCCATTTACAATCAGGAGCTCCACAGCGGCTCCTTCATAGCCCTCACCACTTTCAGTTTGACACAAATGACTGAAGGACTAATATGCTTTCGATACGGTCGTTTGGTAATCCAAATTTCTACGAAATGTTTTGTGTTTGTTGCTGAGGGAAGGTTTAGACAAGCTTGCGTGTTGCGGCTTTTACCAGGGCGGTTCGTAAGTCGCATCGGCTGCGATTTTAGGGGGAGGGGTCGAGGAGTCTTGGTGCAGAGCCTGTATACAGACTTTAACTTTTCCTGGTTAAAATATATGGATATATGACTTACAATGATGCTGGAGAGCGTTTATCTGCTGCCCAGGTCTGCTAGTCCCATATACGTGTAAGTTCCATTGAGGGGATGCGGATTGCTCAAACAAGTTTGCAACCAACACAAGATTGTCTCATACAGAGACAAAATGAGAGATACGGGGTCAGAATCACATGAGAGGACCTACCTATAATGCAGGAGCTCCTATACTGGGAAGCCAAAGCAGGAAAAAAGAAACCACTTAATAGTGTCTTGTTAACAGCATATGGAGGCTGGAAACTGCTAGTATTAACGCATATGCTTGTACCAAGACTATCTACAACGCTTAACAATCATTATCCTAGTTGTGCCGTCCATGTTATCTCTATGACTTCCCAGATAGCAAACTTGATTAAGGCTTAGAGTAAATATTTACGTTTGGTCATGCGTTCCTTGGAACCTTGATTCTGTACATTGATGTAGTCCTGGGTACGCGCCTAGCTGTCGACAACTGTCGACACGTCCAAAACTACAGAAGTTATGCCTGAAAGTGCCTAGAAATTCTTTATTTAGACTCAAGAGTGATTAATAATAGGTTACCGATGAGACCTCAACGGCTTAATCTGGATGATATGTGAACAAGGGCTTACCTCTGCAGCGGCAAGCTTTTCTGGAGCCTAAAGTGGAGAAACCCTACACCCCCTTAAAGAGATACAGACTCCAAGAAAAAGGTACTCTACTCTAACTTAAAAAGCATAAACAACAGGATCTTGTTTTCTAGCTCTCGAAAGTGTAATGCCTATTACCAATATCTACCGGAAAATTTTCTGGAAGCTACTAAACAGTAAAGTAGACCGAGATGCCAGGGCAAGCAGTTCAGAAGCTTTAAACTCTGAACTGCGCGTCCAACTGTCAACTATACATCTCAAAGTTTAACAGCTGCGACCCAGAAGCAACACATTTAATTGGTTAACCAGAAATAGCCGCATTCTCCATATTTGGCCAAACTCTCCGTAGAGTAGGCAAACAGTGATGGCTGGCTCCGGAGCTCGATGAACACAGATAAGGAGATTATAGCTTTGTTCAAAAATAGTGCTGCAATTACAGTGAGCCAAGACATTAAACTAACACTCCTTTCTTGTCTCAGAAGCTTGGCTCGTGGGTTTGCAATTAAAAACACAGTACTGTGAAAAGCCGTTCTGAGGGCATGATTGGAGTGAATGTACTAAGGTATTGCCTGCGCACTGCATTCATAAACAGGCTCTCTTGCAACTAGACAGCATGTGGCGTTCCCTATAAACCTTGTAGTGAACTACTTGACGTATTGTACCTTAAGAAGCGAGAAGGGTTGCCGGAGATCGACGGAGCTCCCTTGATGCACGAATAATGAAAACAGATTACATAGCCGTACTAGGAGCACGGGGCGAAGACAAGAATTGAGGCACGTTGTTGTGTTGGTATTGAATTTTGGGTGGCCCAGAACTGTTACTCTGTTCTCTCTCAGTTTGACAGACCTACCAGGATGCTACTAAATGGTAGTAAGTTAACTTATGACGTTGCTAATCCAAAAAGTGCACATCGTTCGTAAGTAGTTTTCTGACAAGGGCGATCACGATAACCCCACCACAGGGCTTGTACGGAAGAACCGTTGGCACATACTACAACAACAGCCGAAGTTTCCGTCAGAAATAAACAAGCAATGAAAACAATACAGGACACCTTAAACCACCTGCTGTTGCCAGTGCCCCTGCCTTTCCAATCCTTCTCTAATCTCTATGTTTTTCAGTCAACAGCTACTTGGAACTTTGCCTACTCTGCAGCGAAGCTGTCGCCCGGCTGTGCTTAAAGCTACAGAACAGCGATGCGTGGCTATGCGCAGGTATATGTAGGGGCCGGAGTTTACGGCAGCGATGTATGTCAAAGAAAATGAGTGCCTTCAAATACAACCCCCGGGAATGCAACAAGGGAGGAGAGCAACGCTGTTCAGAGCTGTCCAGCGAGAACATAGGAGGAGCACGAGGGGATGCCGTAGAAGAGGTGGACGATCTTTCTCATTTTGACAGTCTCTGTATTTTTCCCACTAAACAGAGGCGCAGTATAACAGCTTGTACAGTACTGCTGGGTGTTCTACTTCAGTAGGTACAATGCATTAGGGAAAGGGTGCCTCTGAGTAACTCCATGCGCCTTGCTGTTGGAATAGAGTTATACTGCACACCGCACACCTAACTGCCACCTACGGCTACTAAGTCGCTTTTTTGGACCGTGAACATACGGTGAAAAGGTCGGAAAATCAATCCACCAAGTGCAAACAAATGCTCACATATCTCTGCACGTAGATTTTTGGCGTGTATATTCATTTCCAAAGCTAACAAGGAAAACACTGGGCTGGCAATAGCCAGCAAATGGGGAGGAAGCTTTCCTAGACTGTAAAACGGAGATTACTGCGCCTCCTCATTGCACTGTACTCAAAACAACAAACCGAGAAGCAACAGTCCACTGTTGAAGTCAAAGAAAAGAAAAGAAATAAGTAAATGGAATACATACGTAGAATGTACCTAGGTGTTCTTGTTTGGTCGTGGTGTTGGTGAAATGAATAGATGCTTTTTTCCCACAAACGCAGGGCGCCTACACCCAAATGCATACCAATAAACACATTTCAAGCGCTTTCGCTAATGACAAGAATGGAAGGAAGTGCGTTGATCCACAAGACCTTTCAAGAAGAGCGTTTTTTCTTTCTTTTTTCTTTACACTCTAAACATGGAGTAGTGGTACAAGGTTTTGTGAGCAATGCCACAGGTATGCGTTCACTGCTACGCTTACTCAAACCAACGGTGTGATGAGGTCTCTCCGCATTATTATACAGTGTACAGCGTCAACCCTGTTGAACGGGGAGTCCGATCGGGCTTAAAGACTTGGACAGGACAAGTCTAGGGAGAGCAATCGCCGAGACAACCAGAGAATCGTTATTCGGTGCTTCTGTTGTATTTTTTATTATTTAAAAAGAAAGAAAGGAAATTATACTCTGTTAAATGCTGCCTAACACAAAAACACTCGTACGTCATCTCCTGAATAGTACTATGAAAGGCTCGCCAGTGACAGAAAAGCAAACAACCCAAAGGAGACAGACACGAGTATACAGAGTTTATCGCTCTCCGATAGGTGTGCAGCAATCTCTAAAAGTTGCCTTGGGAGCCCGGAGCAGGGGGAGCAAAAGACAGACGCGAGTGTCTGCGTTGAGCTGCACGCCAACGCCGATAACCTCAATGCACAAGCGCCAGTTGATAGAGACTTAGCCAACGGATCTGCCGCGGTACAGCCAAAGAGGGAGAGCAACTTCCACATGGGTCAGAGTTGGGGCAATGTTGACGACAAGTTTGGCGGTGGTCGCGAAGGCGGCCGCTAGGACCGTTACCATAGGGATGGGTAAGACTAAAGAGGAGGAGTAGGGGGTACGGTATACCGGAGTAGAAGGCAGTGTTGAGCTATGCGTGGATAGCTGGCCATCCAGAGTTGGGTAGTTCTCATAGTCTAATACTAGCCTAGGAAACTCTATGGCCCCAAAGCGGTAGAGGAGCAGGTTTTCCTTCTCACTGGAAGGGAGGAGACCGCAAATCCGCGAACACTTTGCTAGGAGGAGTGTGTGCAGTGGTAGAGAGGGCAATAGGGGGTTAAGGCTAAATGTAGTAAGAACAAACAAAGAAGCAAGCGAATGTAGCAAACAAAGAAGCACATAAGACCCATGATCAACGGCCACGGTAGAACCTTGAGGGTGGTGCACATAATTGGCTCAGCGTGGCAAAGGCTGTACTGGCTAGCCCCCACGCTACCCCTCGCCCACCCGCCCCCCTCGCTGAGTGTCTCTCTCAGTTGCTTTTAGCACGGTAGCATATCGCGCTCTGCCTACGGCACCACCCACCATTCTCAATTCTTAGTGGTAGTCAGTGGGGCGCGGCCACGATGGTTCTGCTTGTTGCTGCTGCTGCGTCGCCATGGACAGCACCGCCGGCCCGGTCCGGGCAGGTCCAGCCAATTCCGTCATCGGCACTCATGCGCCCGGCATTTTGTCAGTGCATGGGAGCGCAGAAGTGATTGTGGACATTTCGACGCAAGGTGCTGCGCGCCTGGCACAGGTGCGTCAACAGGAGCATGATTGCGTTGCAGAATGGAAGATTTTCACTCGCAGTCTTCTTCCCGGCCTGCAGGGAAGCTAGGGCTGGTGGGTGCTAGTTGAGCGGCGGTGCTGCAGTGCCTTTTCTTTTTGGGCCTCTCTACACGGCCATGCGTAAGCTTACGCCTGGAGCATCATCATATATAACTACCGATCGATCCCCGGTGGTGGTTCATCCATCATTGGTCAGTCCGAGGCACATTGACCACAGTACAATAGCCGTACGACGACCCCAAGCAAGCTTTGCCGCCCTTTTTTTTCTCTCGGTTTTCTGCTTTCTGCCATACCCACTCTCGTCACAAGTGGCTGCCTTCATCCACTGGCGTTATACCCCTCTCTGTTCTTAGTGTAGGTCCTTGTACTTGCCTGAATACACTTTTACACGTACACAGACTCCGAGCAGACGTCGATCGCAACCGCAACAGCAAGCTACAGGCCCTTTATAAGTGGAACCGCAAAAGACAGAAATCGTACAAGTTACTTGGTTTAAACGCTTACACTGACTGCACATACAATCACCAAACGACACGTTCATACCATGGCATCTGTCGAAGACTGTCTCTTTGCAGACATTAAACACACTTCTATGGACCATAGCACAAGTGTGAATTCGCTTGGGTTCCCTTCAAACTCGGATTCTCTTCTACTGGGATTCTTTGACGATATGGACCAGCTTAACACTAATATGGCATACCTCGAGGAGGCCACCTCGCCGTTGCCTTCGATGCTCGATCCTGAACAGCCTCCGCTCGTTGTACCATCGCTGGTTCTTCCACACAACAGCGATGCAGGCTGCTTCCTCTCTCAGGAGCAGATAGCTGAACAGCATCAACTTCAACACCAGCAATTGCTTTCTGCTTCTACATCGCCAATTACACATGGCCCAATACAAACGGTTATGTACACACAGCAGCAGTCACATCAACACACACAATTCATTCCACCACTGCCGCTTGATGGTTTCCCACCGGTGCATGCATTTATTCCTCCGGTCACTACCCCAACGAATAGAATGGCGAACCTGGAGTTCCAGACGCCAGAGAGATCAAGAAACATGAGCGAACCGGACTTGATGCAGTCTCTTCAGGAATTCAGCAGCGATTCGCCGCTCTCACTATCCCCAGAGTCGATTATCGCTTCCTCTGTTGCTCAGTCGTTCTCTACGGCTCCATCCTCAGAACACGACGATATGCCATTGGGTGGAAACTTGAAGAGATATAAGGTCGTAAGAGGCATTTCATCTGGTGGTTCCGCTACGAAGCCACCTCGTATGGTCACATTGTCAAACCACCACTATTCACCTGTGAATTTACAAATCATTGGTGCTACTTTGCAGGATTTGTGTCTTCCTCAATGGAATGAGCTTGAGAAGGCTGACCGCAGAAGAATTATCCGTGTGGAAAGATATCAGGTTGGCGCCAGCATTGTTGCCCGCTTTAGCATTGTTGGTTCTGCTGAGGAAAATCCAAAGCCAAAACCGGCTATTCCTGGAATCGACGTTGTTGAAGTTAGTTGTCTCGAATGCTACGCTGTCGCCAATGACGATGAAGAGGATATTTCTGAGAATGGCGAATATGATTATAGAAGGGATGATTCACAAGCAGTTAAGCGTTCCTTTTACATCACAAGTGTTGAAGTGATCAAGATTGTTGAGCTGTTTATTGGGACCGAAGTCCAGGATGCTATTGAACGTCGTCGTGAGAGAGGCAGAATTAGATCCAACCTTGTTCCATTCTGGTCCAAGAAACCAATCTCTTCAAGAATGTCGAACCAGGAAGGTAGAAGATCTCCTTTAACTGATGGATACGTTGATTTTCGTGTGGAGCTGGCTACGCGTATTATGTCTTACGAGTTCCGTAAACCTAGAGGGTTTGATAAGGAGGTAAGAATCCTAAAGTGGGAAAGGCTCCTTCCGGCTTTGAAGAGAGCTCTACAGAGCTACTACGTTGAGATTCCTGATGAACTTAAAAATGCTTGATTTTCTAGCATTTCATCCTGCGAATCTTCCCAGAGCCATGATTTTGAAATTCATTGACATTGAATAAATTTAGTGTTGCTTCCTTTTTCTCCCCTTTTCTCCCCAATTTGCATGATGACGCTGGATCATCTACTCATACATTCACACTGTTGCACGATTTTGATTTCCTTCCTTTGTACTTAGTTGTTTTGGTTTTGTCTTTTATTGTGTTGTTGTACTGATTTCCTACCCACTTTTTGCACTTCATTACCTTTTTGCTATCTGTAACTACTACAGAAGGATGCAAGCACGGTCGAGACCTGGTGTTTAGACTGCCGTTAGACTTTTTTTTTTGGTTTTTCATGAGACAGTGTATACGTTGTTTGTTCTGAGAATTTACATGAGTATGTCCCACTTTACATTACGGCTCTTTATTTCATGGTAGGCACCTCGTAGGGAACTGTGCATTGGGCCAATCACAGACCGCCGCTGGGCCTTCTGGCTGAGGAATGTGCTCCATGCACAGTGACGCGTACGTGCCTTCTCCATATGCAAGTGTAGGTACCTCCTGCGTGGGCAAAGCCAAGGACTTTTTGCGGATCTTTCTCCCCTTCGATACTCTATTATTTTTTATTTACTAAGGAACGCAACAGAGGGCCTTGTAAAAGCAATGGTTTCTTTCCTATTAATATTAACACCCTCGTAGGCTCAGGGGAAGGCCCGAACGGTATTTCGCAAGTTCTGGAATTAAAGTTATCTCGCTGTTTCTCCGTTTAGAGTTCTTGTAGTGTCAAAACCTAAATGAAACAAATCGCTAAAAAAAAAAAAAACTGGAACACTGGCGAAGAGGTCAAGAAATTTGTTTTTAAACCCCTGCCAGTTGTTTTGATCTGCGGGAAGATACACCAACCACAACAACTCAGAGCCGAACAAAGGGAAGGTATTGGGCGTCAAGGCGAGGAACGCAATGACCAACTCCACCGAGACCAAGAATACGTCGACACAGGCGGTTCTGACCGCTCTAGCCTCGAACGGTGTGCTTTTTGGCGTCTTTTTGGCGCTCTTCTTGATCTTCAGACTCAAGTTGCACCGAATCTACCAGCCTAAGTCCACCTACGAACTTATTAATGAGGAAAAGAAGCCGGATCCATTACCTAAAGGGCTTTGGCAGTGGCTTCTTCCTCTCCTGAAGAAGTCTGATAACTTTGTAATCAGACAAGCAGGCCTGGATGGCTACTTCTTCTTAAGATACCTCTCGCTCATCTGTGCATTATGCTTCTTCTACATGCTTCTATTTTTCCCTATTCTCCTCCCACTGAACTCAGTCGATGGTAAAGGCTCAAAGGGTCTCGATGGATACACTATCTCGAACGTCGCTAAGACGTCTAGGTATTACGCACACGCTATCCTTGCTTGGGTGTTTTACCTTGGCGTGGTGTTTCTCATCTATCGTGAACTGACCTATTATTCTTCCATGAGACAGGCAATCCTTTCGTCCCCACGTTATGGTAAGAAGCTTTCTTCGAGAACTGTTCTTTTCCAAACCGTTCCAGAACAGTATCTTGACGAAGAGGAGTTTGCCAAGCTGTTCGAAGACGTTAAAAAGGTTTGGGTCGCCCGTGGTGCTGCCAACATTGCAGACAAGGTTTCTGATCGTGATAAACTTGTTTCCAAGCTCGAGAATGCCCAAAATTCTCTGCTTCGTTCAGCTATGAAGATCAAAGCCAAGAAAGAGAAGAAGGGTGAAACCATTTCCCCCGAGGATGATATAACCAAATATGTCCCTGATAAGAAACGCCCAACCCATAAACTCAAATTCCTCATTGGTAAGAAGGTTGACACCATTAATTATGCTAAAGAACAGATCCCTATACTGAATGCAGAAATAGGAGAAATGCAGGCTAACCACAACAGTGCTTCTCCTATGAATTCTGTCTTTGTTGAATTTGGTTCTCAGTACTCTGCCCAGGTTGCATTCCAGTCTATAACCCACCACACAGCTCTTCACATGTCTCCACGCTACATCGGTTTGGAAAACACAGATATTGTTTGGATGAACATGCGCATGTTTTGGTGGGAACGTTTGGTGAGAAGATTTGGTGCTATTGCAGCCATCACGGCTCTTGTCATCTTCTGGGCCTTCCCTGTTGCGTTTGTTGGTTTGATTTCAAATGTCACATACTTGACAAATAAGCTCAAATGGCTTCGTTGGATCAATGATATTCCCGATGAACTTCTTGGTATTATCACATCGATGCTTCCAACTATTGCGCTTGCAGTATTGATGATGCTGCTACCAATGTTTATTAGATTCATGGCAAAGGTTTCAGGATCGCCATCTCTGCAGCACGTCGAATACTTCACACAGCAGGCCTACTTTGCCTTCCAAGTCATTCAAGTCTTCCTTGTTACCACTATTTCCTCATCTGCTACATCTACCGTCACACAGATTGCCGAAGATCCAACCAGTGCGATGTACTTACTCTCGGAAAACTTGCCAAAAGCCTCGAACTTTTATGTTTCATATATCGTTTTGCAAGGGTTGACTGTGTCATCTGGTGCTCTTTTACAGATTACTACTTTAGTTCTCTTTTACCTTGTGGGCTACCTATTCGATAACACCCCAAGAAAGAAATATACCAGATTTGCGAATCTCTCGAAGATTTCATGGGGTACAACCTTCCCTGTTTTTACCAACTTGGCTGTCATCACCTTGACATACTGCATTATATCTCCATTTATGCTTCTCTTTGCCACCTTCGGTTTCATGCTCCTCTATATTGCTTATCTGTACAACTTGACTTACGCCTTTAAAGAGTCTCCAGATGGAAGAGGTATGTACTATCCACGTGCGTTATTCCAGACCATGGTTGGTGTTTACCTTGGTGAAATCTGTCTTCTCGGATTGTTTGCCGTTTCAAAAGCTTGGGGTCCAATTGTTTTGATTGCAATTCTTCTCGGTATAACTGTGTTCGTTCATATGCACTTGAATGATGCTTTTGACGACCTAATGACTGTTGTTCCAGTTGATGCAATGAAACCACTGGATGGTATCTCAGATACTCCATCTTACACAAAGCCAAACACCGGTAGAATGAGATATTCTGGTCTGTATGAGACTGCTGATAAGCATGAGAAGTCGTTTGATGGCGAGTCCTCAATTCGTCCGCCAACCAACGTTTTTGAGCTGGACGATTTGAACCGCCTGTCTATCGACAAGACTCGAAACGGAACTACTGTCCCACTTCTTGCTGATGGCGATACAAAACCTGTTCCACCTGCTCCACTTTGGAAACGCTTCTTCTTACCTCACATCTATGCTTCATACAAGATTGCAAAGACTCGGATTCCAGATATTTACAATTTCCCTGATCCAAATGAGGAGATCGACCCATTAAAAATTGAACATGCTTACGATTACCCCGCAGTTAGTGCACGCTGTCCAAAAGTCTGGATTCCTCGTGATCCAATGGGCCTATCCACTAAGATGATTGAAGAGTTCGCAGGAATCCTCGAAATCAGCGACGAGAACACACACTTCAATGAGAAGGGTAAGATTGTTTGGACTGGCCCACCTCCTTCTTATGAAGATACAGTTCTTGCGGACCAGAAGAAGAAGCTGGAGTCTCCATATGAAGATGAAGAAGAGGAGAACATGTATGAACCGAAGAACTGATTCATGCTAGCAATTGTTTGTATGATTTTCTTTATTGACTTACCCTTACCTGTTCTTGTGAAATTTTATTGGTATCGCTTTTTCTTTTTTGAACCTAATGCCGTTCTCTAGATGCATTGAAGAGATGACTTTTATATTTGTATCATATTCCTAGTAATGACTGAGATTTCAATGTAACTTTAAACGTGATATTTCTAGCAGTATATGTGTAATAGTCCTCAATCAACTGTGATCTCAAAAGGCTCTGGAAACGTTCGCCGAGCAAGAAGTGCACTTTTGGCCGTTTATTGCTTCCTGGCGATCTTTCCTTCGCTAATCAGATATACAATGATTAGAGTATTTTAGTTAATCAGTAGTAACGTGAAAACAAAGGTTTTTTTTACCTTGCTCAAAGATAATGGGCTCATATTACTCATTAATTCAGGGATTTTCTTTTCTTGCTAGCATAGCTGAACAATGATAAGACTACTATAAAACAATAGTTTAAGTTGAATTGTAAAAATAGGAATCATATGGTCAACACCAGAACTTGTAGATTCTATGCCAGATCGGTTTAGATGTCAGGAATCCCTTTTCCTCTTTGATTTCTTGTTTCAAGAGTTCCAGGTCGTGCTCCGTTCTCCCTGAATCCAAGTCCATTTCATTTGCCCTGATAAACCATTTCCAGTTCTTTTTCCAGATCTTGTGGAAAATATAGCACGCAATGATAACGGGAAGAGCCAAGTAGCTTTCAAAGAACACAGCAGCATTTGGTGACTCTCCTGTTGGCCACAAGGCTACCCAAAACTGGGCAATGAGAATTAAGAAGTTTAGGATAACGCCATAGTAGGAACCGATTAGACCAACCTGAGAAGTGAAAGCCAATTCTGTGCTAGGATCTCTTCCTTGAACAGCCATTCCTCTTCTGAATCTGATGTGAGCAGCACAAATCGAGCCCCATGTGAACAGTGAAGAAAGACCCGAAAGAGCAAGCAGCCAAGTAAAAACTTCGCTTTCTTTTGGAGAAGCACTGATGAAACATAATAAGCCACCAATAAGACTTATTATAACTGACCAAACTGGACGACCACCTCTGTCGATGTAAAGTAGAAAAGACGGAGCAAATCCTTGGCCTGCAAGTACAGTGAGAGTGCGAGAGCATGCATAGACAGATGAGTTAGCAGCGGAAAGAATAGCCACCAAAATGACTACATTCATAATAGAGTCAAGAACAGGGATTCCGGCGTCTTTTATGGAAATAACGAAGGGAGATGCAGATGCATTAGATGAAGTTCCAAGTCTTGTATCATTGCAAGGGACCAGCAAGCCAATGAGGATCAAAGATATAATCTAAAAAAGAGTTATTCTCCAAAAAACCTGCTTAGTGGCACTAGGAAGAGTCTTTCTTGGATTAGCCGTTTCTGCTGCTGTCAGGCCCACAAGTTCGGTGCCACCAAAAGAGAAAGCAGCAGTGACAAAGACAGAACACAAACCCTTGAAGCCATGGGAAAAAGCACCAGGATTGTGCCAATACTTAGCTCCAATATAACTACCAGTTGGACCACCGCCACAATTTAAGATGATACCAAGAATGATGAAACCAATAATGGCGATAACCTTAATTGCTGAAAAAAGAAATTCTGCTTCTCCATAGCCTTTAACACCAAAGAAGTTAATGACCACGATCAATACAAAGAAAAGGGCAACCCACACTACACCATTAGTTTTAGAGTTCCAGTATCCAATCGTAAGAGAAGCAGCGACCAGCTCAAGAGGCAGAATAATCAACCAAGAGAGAGCATAGTTCCAGCCCATGGCAAAACCCCAGGAGGGGTCAAGAAAGCGTGTAGAGTATACATTGAATCCACCTGAGATTGGGAATGTCACTGCTAGTTCGCCGATAGCATGCACTGTGGAGTACATCATTGTACCGATTAAGATCCAGCAGATAAGTAGCGATGCAGGTCCACCCGCAGCAAGAGCATTGCCACTTCCAATAAAGAGACCAGTACCGATAGAACCACCAATTGCAATCATCTGCAAGTGTCTATTTTTCAAGGACTTCTGTAGAGGGGACCTGGATGTCATAGCAATTGCCCTCTCGAGGTCCGTCATATTGGTAGTGCCGAGGTTATCTTGGAAGTCCACCCTCTTGAAGGAATCCCTAAATCCTTGCCAACCTGAGGTTTTGGTCCCCGTAGGAGACCCATCAATATTTAGCTTATGAATAGATGCATCCGATGTGTTAGGAGTGTTCGTGAGGATATCCGTTTCTTTGACATCTTTCAGATCTGACATGACGAGAAGAGGTTGGCTTGGCGTGCGTTATGTCCTAGGCAATATGTTCAGTTCTAGTTGAAACTGTGGGTTTGAAGAGTGAGTTCGTAAAGACGCATATCAATGACTATATATAGGGTCAGGTACCGGATACAGAATATGCCAGATATTGTTTCTTTATAGAGATAACAATTGCTTATCTTGACATCCGGATGCGTCGTTCCGTCCATTTTTGGAACAAAATGTCCGCATGCAGTCTCGGTGGCCCTTGGAAGAGAGAATCATATACCTAAATCGGGTATCTGTTAATAATCAGGCATCAAAGAGATAAGTTGATTAGTTGAAAAGACACCTGTACACATATAAAAGATTTATTTGCAGTTTTATGCATTATGTCTTGGGAACTCTTGCAAAGAAGAAGAGTACAAACAACACCGTAGGAGAAACTCGTGCCTTTCTAATGCAAACGACTTTAGAAAGGTCCTCAACGGTATCTACAACTTCCGAACAGTGTTTCTACTAAAAAAGTACTCCCGTAATTGCCTTATCTCGGAATTGGACAGCGTATCTTTCGGTTGTGGGACTGAACCCCAAATAGACACGAGTGGAATTGACTGGCTCGCCTGAAAACCCACCAAAAAAGCTAGAGTCCCAAGAAGTGGACTCACCCATTGCACAACACTAATAAGAAGAGTTACCGTAATAACGGACTATCAGTTGAGCCTTCTAATCTTATAATCTCGGATAGTCAAATATACCAGTACAGGAAAAGTCCCGCCACGTGACCTCGATAATCAAGCAAGTTCGCGGGATGAGCGTGGCCATACCTACAAGTTTTTTTCGGGTTCCTTCTTATGGTGAAGTAATACGTTTTATAGGGAGCAGTGCTTGTGTGGACTTCACATCTTCACATTGCAAACCAAGACAGTTTCAGACATTGCTGTAGAAGAGATATTGCGAAGAATATGGACAGCAGCAGGTACTTACGGTCGTACGGATGGAAGGAAGGCGAAGCCTTACAGAAAGGTGGAATCAGGAAACCCATTCTCGTAAAGCACAAGAAGGACAAAAAGGGGATAGGGCACCAACCGAACGGATCAGCTGATGCGTGGTGGGAGAGACTATTTGATGGGCAGCTGAAAGCACTAGATGTGAATCAGGAGGGTAAGGACGTAAGCTTCAAGCAGGAGCAGTATGTTGCAAGCGGAATAGTAGTGTCAGAGAGCCCTTTGTATAAGATGTTTGTCCGTGGTGAGACAATGGAGGCCACGAATGGAAAGGTTTCCATAACAAAGACCACAACACGATCTAATGGTACAATGATAAGCCAGTTCCCCGAGATTAAGACAGGTTTCAACAAAACGGCAGATGTGTTGGGCATGCAAGAGACGAAATCAACGGGGAAGAAAAGCAAAATGGTCAAGAAAGCTGGTGAAGAGAAAGTGAAGAAGGAGAAGAAGGAGAAGAAGGAGAAGAAGGAGAAGAAGGAGAAGAAGGAGAAGAAGG
>JAJMBV010000054.1:0-79195 GCA_030585085.1 Petasospora xishuangbannaensis
GTTGTTGTTGTTGTTGTTGTTGTTGTTGTTGTTGTTGTTGTTGTTGTTGTTGTTGTATCTGCTGTTGGGTCTGTGATCTTTGGGGATGATGGTGTTGTGACTGGTGCTGTAGTTGTACTTGCTGGTGAGCTGGTGGAAGGAACCCGTTTGTGAAGCCACCGACTATTGAAGGCGCCCGCTTGATTCCTACCAACGCATCAGCGGCTGTCCCAGCCTGGTCCTGCTGTATTCCATGGAGCTGGTGGAGCTGTTGTTGGTGGTGGTGGAGCTGTTGTTGTTGTTGGTGGTGGTGCTGGTGGTGGATCTGTGGTAGGACGTTGTTTTCTGAGGGTGGAGACGAGTGGGCCTGGGCGGCCAGGGATGTGAAATTTCCAAAAGCCGGGTACCCACCCATTGGTGGTGGTGGTGGTGGTGGTGGAGCTGTTCCCTGTGGAGGGAGGTAGTATACGTTTCTCTGGGACGTTCTGTTCTTGCGTTTAGAAGACATCATCGCCTATTGTGAGAGCAGAAGAGCCCAGACAACGGTATTTAAAGGTGCTTTTAGATCCTGGGTATTGGAAAAGACTATTTGAATAGTCTGGAACACAAGCTGTTCCACTGGTGAGTGTTGCTTGAGCGGACGTTGGGTTGACGGTTTGGGAGCGTCGGTGCACGCCGTTGCGGGTTCTGCAAGCGATTCCTCGCCGGTGATGGTAGGCTGCCCGGTGCGGCAGTAGTCGTAGTCCTTGGGTGTAGTGGCGGATGGATCGTATCGTAGAGAGAGCGTAGTAGTTATCAAGTCCTTGTATAGCCTTGTCGCCTCTTTCTCTGGTCTTTCTAACCTCTGGTAGTCGCTCTACTTCTACTTCTGCGTCTGCTTCTTCTGTACCTGTGTACGAGGTATCTGTGCTCGCACCTCGCCTCTGGGCCAATCGTGCACACCGTCCGCCCTTTGTGATTCCGGGCACACAGAAACACACAAACAACGCACAGAATGTTAATCCGTCCGGACTTGAGATTTTTTTTGTGGGTGGCCCAAAGTGGCGAAAACACCAATGCAGGGCTGTCTTTAGAGAGCCGGCTAGGGGCACTACAAGAAGGAGAGGAGGCGATAGGGTAGAAGCCAGGGAGAAGATATAGAGATGGAGAGATGGAGAGATGCAAAGACATAGGTTGAAGTAAACATAGACATAGGGATAGACATATATATGTATAGAGATATAGATATAAGCAAACAAAGGAATAGGGGATGGCCAGCCCATATCGCCAGTGCACACCGACGCGGTGCAGCTTTCCCGTTAGTGTGGTGTTGTTAGCAGCAGCACACGCAAAGTGATGTGCCGGGCATGCTGCAGGGCTAAAATGGCTGTTTTATTTTTTGCAGTGGTAGTATGGTAGTGATAGAGTGGCACTGGGTAGGGTGGTAATACAGAGTTATTTAGTGTTTTTTGTTTTGTATTTAGTCGACGTTCATATCCATCGCCCCTGTCTCTCCTCTCGCCTCTGTGTTCCATATTTTAGTCTCTCCCTCTTCGTCGTTTTTGCATATTTTATATCTTCTATATTTCTGTTTATCTTATTTTACCCGCAGCGTCTTTTCTTCCTTGGTTTCTGGCTTCTTGTTGTCTGGGCTTTTGGACTGTAAATGCTCCTTGGTTTTGGTCCTTTATTCCCCTCATTTTCTATTCTGCCATTCTTCTATGTTTTTCTATTCTATTATGCCCTTATTTTCTCTTCCTATTCACTCCTCTTCTCTATTCTTTTTTTGCTCTCTTCGATTCTCTTCTATTTCTTCTCTTTAATTCTTTTTTCCTCTTCTAGGCTTTTCTTCGCATTTATTCCATTTCCCTTCGAGTAATTCTTCTTTCACAGCTGTTGTTGCCTGTGAGTTTGCTGTTTACTTCCCCTGTTTGTGATCCTAGTGTTGATGCTCTTTTGAATATCTATTTCACCCTTGTTTCACCTTTGTTTCAATTTGGTTCTTTATGGTACTATTTCTCTATTCTTATTAATTCTTTCCTGGGTTCATCCTGCTGGTTCTCATTTTTTAACACCGCTTCTGTCGACATCTCTTCTGCCAAAACCCTTCTGAGAATTCTCACTCTGCCAATGTCCAGTCATTCAACATCCAGTCATCCAATGTCCAATTTGTTATTATCACTTTTTCTATTTTTTTAATTATCTCTGCATGGTTTAGCCCGCATTTTCTTTTTCCCGTGCCACATACCTAACACCTTTCCGTAGGGCGTCCAGCCAAGAACGCGTCGCAAGGGCCAGGCCAAGGGCTAGGCCAAAGGCCCCAGAGGGGCGGCGGTGGCGTGGATCCCCACGCGTACACAGACTCGTACCTAACTTCTTCCCTCGCAGGTCTAGATGCTCTACTTTGTAGCTGTATTGATGCCTTGGCCTAGGCATTGGGCTAGACACTTCTTCTTTCCAATCATGCTTACGTCATCCGTATGCTTAACGCTTACGTCTACGCTTAATGGGCCTACGTCTACGCTTAGGTAGCCTCTAGTTACCGGAATTCCCCACAAATTCCCTAGCTAGCTACTTCACATCTAGGAACAATTTAATGTAAATGCCTTTGCATACTCATATTTGTCCACTCACCTTTGTCCACACTCCTTTGTCTACGCTCAACTCTTATACAGTTCCCCGCCAAGTGATGCACCCATCGATAAGAACCTGCGGTGATCTTTGTGACGAGCAACATTTCCAATTGCCCACGATATCACCGATACGCGCGGTTTGCGATGGCCTTGGCTTTAACCGGAAAATGTGGACAAAGGCGCGGTAAAGCCGTTCCCGAGTTAGGAACCCCACGCGTACGCCCTTTGTGGGGGTCGTCTGAAGATCATTCTGTATAGTCTGTGCAATCGATATCTATCAGATTTGCTACATTTAGATATGTCATGTATATACCGTATTCTCAATTGCCGATTATATTTCCGATATAGCCTCAATTAGATATCGGGCCCTATACACAGCAAACAATTTAACTCTTTATCTATTCATGTCCCTTACAAGCATACTCTAGGCTCATCTGGAGAGGCCCATTGCTTAGTGAGTGACACCCAACACCATCATATAGTAACATCCGGACACCTCAGTGTGCGATTCCAAGAAACACCTGAACACCGCTTATAAGCCCTACAGCGCCGTGCGCCAGCAAATCCACACGGAAACCGCTTCCTTTTGGCCAAACACACATTGCCCTCAGTCAATGACCGAGTCCCGCTAAATGCCACGCTATGGTGCGGTTCCCACACCTCGTGCCTATGGCCCTCCTACGGCACTTCCCGCGGCAGCGGGGGTGACCGCCGGGCTAATTGACACGTCTGGCTTTCGGCAGACCTGCGATGACATAACCATTCGCGGGTTCGGGTAAGGGCGGAGACTATATAAGCTCTTAGTCCGCCGATTACCGAATCCCCTAGGTAATGCAGCTGCCAGTGACACAAAACCAAGACGAGGCTCCATGCACGAGTGGACTTGCCGGATTGTTCCTGATCAACACCAATTATACGGCCCGGGATCCTTTCCTTGCAGCCGGCCCTTCACATGAAGTATTATAACCCAGAATACACACCATGAGTCCCCTAGGCAGCAATACAAGCACACCGTCCATAGAAACCTCTAGACCAGTGAACGGCACGATTGTACGGCACAAAAAAGAAACTACAAGGCATCTTAGGTCTGACCGAAGGCAACGCAAAAAAAAAACACCACACCCACCACCAGTTGGGACGGGGTTGGGATGCTAGGTCCTGTGAATCAATATGTATGAGTAATTCTGCATCTGGTTTGGACTCCAGCTCTTTCCCGCAGATTAATATTTAAGTAGAATAGAGACGCCGTCTTTTCGATCGCCATTTGTTATCCTGGTAACTAACTGCACCTGCCTCTCCCTATCCTTTCTAAACGCAGTCACAGCTGCCACGCATCTCTGTATAAATGGGTTCACATAAAACCGCCGACGACTTGTCGGTAAGAAGGTCGGTGTCTACGGAATCCGCCTCTATTTCTCCGGGACAATACTCAAACGCATCTGGTGAAAAAACTGGCTATGTCCAGTCATTTCTCAGCTCTTTCAAACGTCTGGAACCAACCATCGATGTGTCAAAGCTAGACCCAAATCTCGCCGAACAGGAGCGGAATGCCATCATTCTTGCGAACACACCGCTGAATAAGTCTTTGAAGAGCAGACATCTTCAAATGATCTCCATCGGTGGCTGTATTGGAACTGGTCTCTTTGTAGGTTCTGGGTCTGCCTTGGCAACTGGCGGTGCTGCTTCAATACCTATCGGTTATGGAATTGTTGGTATCTTGATCTTCTGTGTTATTCATGCCTTAGCTGAAATTCAATGTACTTATCCTGTTAATGGTGCTTTCTCTTCTCATGCTTCTCGTTTCCTTGATCCTTCCTTCGGTTTTGCAATCGGCTGGAACTACGTTTTCCTCTGGCTTGTCGTCTTGCCATTGGAAATCATCGCTGCTGCTATGACAATCTCCTACTGGAATTCAGATATTAACCCTGTTGCGTGGGTTACCATCTTTTATGTTATAATCCTAGGAATCAATCTGTTCGGTGTTAGAGGTTACGGTGAAGCTGAATATCTCTTCTCCTTAATTAAGGTCACTGCAATTACGGGCTTTATAATCCTTGGTGTTGTCCTTGTTTGCGGTGGCGGTAAAGAAGGTTTTATTGGAGCCAAATATTATCATGATCCTGGCGCTTTTGCTAACGGCTTCAAAGGTGTTTGTACAGTCTTTGTCACTGCTACTTACTCTGTTGGTGGTACAGAATTGATTGGCCTTGCAGCGTCCGAAGCAAAAAACCCAAGGAAAACTCTCCCATCTGCAATCAAACAGGTGTTCTGGAGAATAATTCTTTTCTACCTCGTTTCTCTTACCTTGGTCACTCTTGTCGTTAGTGCTTCAGACAAGAGACTTCTCGGTTCTTCCTCTGTTGATGCATCTGCTTCGCCATTCGTTATTGCGATTAAGAATGGTGGTATCAAGGGCCTCCCTTCTGTCATGAATGTCGTTATTCTTATCTCCGTCGTATCTGTTGGTAATTCTGCCGTATATGGTTGCTCTAGAACAATTTCATCACTTGCAGCTCAAGGATTAGCTCCAGAAATCTTCAACTACATAGACCGTATGGGTCGGCCAATTTTTGGAATTGCTTTGAATGCTCTCTCTGGTCTTCTTTGCTACCTTGTTGCTTCTACTGCAGAAAGTACTATCTTCGCCTGGCTTATGGCTGTTTGTGGTCTTGCAGTTGTTTTCACCTGGATCTCCATTCTTTTATGTCATATTAGATTCAGACTAGCAATGAAAGCCCAGGGTCGTTCACTTGACGAACTGCCATTCAAGTCACACTCTGGGTTCTGGGGCTCCGTCGTTGCTCTGGTAGTTTTGATTGCTTTCCTTGGTGTTCAGTTTTGGATTGCTCTCTATCCTTTGGGAGGTAAGCCCGATGCTAGCGCTTTCTTCGAAGCATATCTTGGTGCCTTTTTCTTCATTGTGACGTACATTTGCCACAAGATATACAGACGTAAACTTTGGGACTTCTTGCCTCTTAATGAGATTCCATTAGATGCTGGAAGAACCAGTACTGATATGGACTTGTTGAAACAGGAAATTGCTGAGGAGAAGGCTGCCCTGGCTGCAAAACCATTTTGGTACAGAGTTTACAGATTCTGGTGTTGAAGTTTTATCTGTCCTTTCTTGTTTTTGCACGTTTGAATGACTTTTCGTTTTTGTTCTACCTGAGCGCTTTTATTATGATTGGTCCTAAGGACTCTGTTAACTTTTTTTTAGCCGCATTTATGATCTTTGGAATGATTATTGCATATTTTTGTTATCCTTTGGATTTGAAACCTAATGAAGAATATAATACAAAAGGGTTACGTAGTAGTAGTAGCCTACATTCGGAATAAGTCATGCACATTCATACTAAGTTCTAAAAAAAATCAAACGCTTTAATCCATCATTATTCATTGGTCACTTATTAGACCTAACTCTTGATAGGTCATTCAACAACTTATCATAAGCTTCATCAACTTCCTGAATGTCATCGGCATCAACATCACTCTGTAAACTCTCATCGCCGCTTTCATGTTGATTGTGATCCTCACTAATTGTAGAATAGATGTTATCCAAATCAAGTCTTTTCTGATTCACATTGTCAATTAAACTGGCAATACTTTTAATCCCCTTCGCTTTGATGACAGCATCTCTCAACTCTGTACCAGAAGGTAATTGAGGAACGACAAAACCAGTTCTAGTGTCGTTCTCAATTGCAGAGTCACGGGGCAACAGTTCATGTTGTTGTTGAACAAAGAAACCCCACTTGTGGAATTCACCTTCTTCCTCTTCCTGCTTTTTAGCCTGAACGGATGTTTGAGAAAGAGAACGTAGGAAAATAGGCCGGCCAGTAACAGCATCAATTGGTGTTGGCTTACCCTCATTTACATCAAGAGCCATTTGATGGGGTTGGATATCAGCCTGTGGCTGTGCCGGTGGCTGTAGTGAGTTAGTTTGAGACTGTGGTAGAACAGTAGAAGGAGAAGATTCATCATCAGGCAAGTTCTTAAATATCTCCAAGATGTTGGCAAGTGAAGTATCTAGGAAGTAAAAACGCAGTAAGTCTTCCTTTTCCTGAAGTGTCAGCTTTTGGTCATGGTCTCTCTTGTACATCAATTCATCCATCGTTTTGTTGATTTTTTGACGCGCGTTACTGATCTTGTCTAAGAATTGCTTCTTTAAAAACTTCTTCGAGAAATCATCTTTAACCAAATCACTTGTTGTGGTAATCTTATCAAGCAGCTTACTTGCAGTTTCAGCAATTAAAGTCCCGTCAAATAGAATATCATCATGCGTATCACCGTGCTCATCGCCATGCATTGTGCTCTCCATATTTCTCATCAAACATACGGCTATTCTAGAGCTGATCTTTTCGTCTATCAAGTCATAGTCCAAATCCAAGTTGACAAGACGCTTGGAGGCCTTCGCAGCACTGTACATAGCAGCACTGGCAGCATAGCTAAGGGAGGAAATGCCGGTTATAGAGACATGGACCAAGTTCTCGCATTTCGGGATAATCTCAGCCAATATGCTGAAACTTTTTGTAGATAACTCATTGCCATCCAAATGAATCCTGTTCAAATTGGGAAATCGTGGCAGGTATTTGTTCAAGTACGGTAAAATACCAGGGAAGATAGGTGATAGATTACTTAAATCCAAAAATCTGAGATTTGGAAGTTTTGATAGTGATCTCACCATCAATGCCACATCTTCGACATTTGTCAAGTTGGTAGTATTTAATGAAATACTTTGTAGATGCTGAGAATACTGTACCTTCTTTATCAATGGCTTAATTTTGTCACCTAGACTTAAGTCATTGTAGCCAATATCCAAGCCTTCGCATTTGGATCCTTCTCGTGACATCCAATTCGCCAAAACTTTGACGTGATCTAATGTTAAATCAACTTGAGATACACCCAGTCTTTTCGTAGCACAGCAAACACCTTCATCAATCAAACGTCCAAAAACAGGAAGCGGTAATTTGCAACCATTTAGAAGCAATTCTTCGATTCCCCCTCTCAGGATTAACGTGTCGACAAACAGAGACCAATCCATTTCAGAACGGTGATGTGAAAGTGGCAACTCAGGCTTAATCTTCTGCTGAGACACATCAAGCTTTACAAGACTTTTGTTTCTAGATAAGAACTTGCAAAGGCATTTCCAACCGGCGTCGTCAATCGGCACATTACGTAGAGAAAGGCGTTGAATAGTCGTAGAGCGAAGAAGTGAAGAAAGGATGATTTTGAACATCTCCGTTGTCATAGTGACGTTATCAAAGATAACGTTCTTGATAGGAACTATAGCAATAAAGTCACTGAAAGAATATATATCGATTAGCGTAGGCTTAGGATTGAGAAGCTTGAGTGTTTGCAGTGGAGAAGTCTTATTTTTCAACTGTTTCAATGTTGCTGGAATCGGAAGGATTTCACGAAGATGACAACAACGAGTATAAATCTGTTCCAAAGGGATTTCGTGGTCATCAGCGTCATCAGCATGTATAATTTCACCTTCGAAGTTCTGTTCGTGCATATGTATAGGTTTATCTATTTCAAGATGAGCCATACCTCTCACGATCTTCTCATCTGGTTCTTCATCTCTAACATTGGAAATTTTCAATTCTTTGTTTTTGTAGTTGTGGACTTCATGGGCAATCCGTTGAGCAGCCCTATGGGCCTCTTGTGCGTACTTTTCGGCTTCTTCAAGTGAACGTCTCTGTTGTTCTTTGGCAATACGGAGATCTTTCTCATCATATTGTTTTGGTTCAGCTTTTGCCTCGTTGGTAATACCAATTGAAAGCTTCAAAGGCTCGCCAATGAGATCATCCACAACAACGATGTTACCCTTTTTTGGCCGTCTGGAAGGAATTTGTTGTGGAGGGTCATCTGGCAGCTTGTCCAAGGCAAACACCACACGTCTGAGCCGGACGTCTGTTAGTTGTTTGATTGGAACAGTCGACCTGTTAGGGTTCTTGTTTAGAACAACCCTGTTTTGCTCATGCTGGGGAAATAGAATCTTTCCAATATGGTCGGACTTCGGGGATAGCGATTCAACAGATGAGCTAAGAAGTGCAACACTTCCGGGAGATATATGAGAGGAAGAATTGGCAGAGTTTGGGATCTGTAAAGGAGACGTTGGTGGGGGTTTCTTCTTTGAAAAAACACTAAAGAGAGAAGAAGTCTTCTTCGGCTTACTTGGTGTGCTCAACGAATTAGAACGGGAAAGGCCAATGGCCGGTGCCTGCTGTGTGGAAGCTGGCGAAACAAGATTTGCAGCGACCTTTGCCTTCGAATCGGAGTTCGCACGGGGCCGAAGGGCTTTCGACAAAAGGGACCTCCCAGTCGACTGGCTCGAACCCGACGAAGAAGCGGGAGGTGGTGACGGATCGGTCTGTTGCTGCTGAGACTCTATCGTTGAAGGGGATGCCACCGAGCCTACAGAAGAAGTTGTTGGAGAGAGTGTTGGTGTGGCTACCGATCGAGTAGAGGATGTCAGATCCAGGGATCCCCGGGTAGCGGGCCTCCCCTGGGAAATACTGTCCTGCTGAAGCTCATTCGAGACGGTTGTAGTCAGTGGCGGAACACTGTGGGATGTTGATGTTGCTAGCCGCTCTTTTTCCTTGAGGCGGTCTCTATGAGTGTGTGACACCGATGCTGAGCGCTTGCTCTTGCGTTTGCCCTTGTAGAACCAGTCGACGTCGATGTCCGAAGGATCGTTGTTGTGCATTGAGCCAAGGCGGTTAATTGGGCAACAGAGCTAACTTAGAGTGTTTATATAGTCGAATGATTGTGCTGGGAGCTGTTGATTGTGGTGCTGGCCGCTAGGGGTCTTCGTAGGCCGCTTGTTTGTTGATGATACTTCTGGGGGGAGAAGGGGAGGCGCCCAGCTTTAGCAGGGCGGGCAATGATGTAATGGGCCTCGCCGCGGAAGAGGTTAAGTGGTCGAACAAAAAAGAGGACAACAGAAGAGAATGAGGGATTGGCTGGTGGTTATTGAGAAGGAGGGAAAGACACTCACAGAGGTTTCTAATTGGGCCTAAGCAAGCGGGCACGCCAATGGTTGTGAAGAGGAGTGTTCTAATCACACGAGAATGGCCGAATGTGGTCCCTGGCTGTTCCCTGTAAACTCTCGTAATGGCCGGAATGGGCAGCCCGGGGTCGTGCTTTTTATTGTAGGCGTCGCGACATCTCGGTGGAAGAATAGGAAGCAGGTTTTGTTTGGGTTTTTTTTACGGAGGGGACGGCGAGCCGATGGCTTGGACGTTGGAAGTGGTGGCATGTTTATTCAATGATCGTGGCAATGGTAGTGGTCTATTATGGTATATAATGAAATTAGTTAAGAGCATGTAGGCGTGTAGTAGTATATATTTTTGTATGTGATGGTGGAGATAGAGTGATAAATAATCGTAACGGTACATAATTGTTCAGATGAGAATAACCTAGACGTATGTATTAGAATGTGATAATAGAAAGCACTAGATGCAAGTATACAGTTGTTATTATGATGTAATGGCAAAAGTATATAATAGTATATAATGGCATATAATAGAATATAATGGCATATAATAGTATATATATATAGTATGTAATCTATACTGTGAGATACATATGTATGTAATACGTAATAGCGTCTAAAATATATGATTGTGCTCAATGCTATAAAATTGAATGTTTCGATATGTGATAAAGGTATCTAACAGATTGTCTAGTATACAACGGCGTATACTTTAATAGGCCATTTACATGGAATAGTACACGACAGTATATAATACTAGCAATAGTAATATAATACAATACATGTATGAATGGATCTGTTCTATGCACTTAAAGTAGTGCAGTGGTATGGGTATGGAATATATGATGGTACAGTGTTTGGGAGTGTAGAATATACTTATATCAAGCCTCGCTATGGCGGTTTCTTGGACTATGATTTTAAACGCTTGTGTACCACAAACAGGATACACAAAACTCTTTTGCAAAATGATAAGGTAAGGTTATAGTACGACAGAGTATGTATAGCATATTACAATGTAGTACTGTCTGTAGAGTATAGTCCACAGCTGACTTGTTAGAGCATATGAAAGTATAGTGGTGGGATTTGATAGTATGGCGATGAGCTATTATATAAGCATATGCGCTGATATATCCAGGGGTTTCTAGGATAGAGCATATTTAAATACAGTGGTATGTATTAATTCAGTGTGCAGGCACAGTATATGCAACAATGCGTCTGTATATTGGTATGATTGAGCTTTTCCATAGTCTGAGTACAGAGTGCTCTAACACAATAGAGCAACACAAAACAGTGTAGCTCATAGTGGGGAATATAGTCATGGGTACTGAAATATCCGACATAATAAGCGAATACTTAATATACAATAATACTTAATTCCAGGTAAGATACAAAAATGAACCTCAGCACCATTGGCCAACATAGAGTCCGCCTAAACCGGTGTTTCTTCTGGCTGCCATATTACAGCGCTAGTGGGGAACGTCTCCGTTGAGGGCTGGCCTGGCCAATCACAGCTCCACACATTAGTAAGACTCCATCAGGTCCGTTGATGCTCCTTCCCACCCGGAATCCTACAACCCATATACCACCATGAAACTATGGGCAACTATAATGGGTCCATGGGTGTTTGTCTTGCCAAGACACGTCGTTAGCACATCGCCAAGTGGCCAGCTCGTGTCGATGGCCCGCTCCAGTATGGGGATTTCGGGTTTAGTGCACATGTATATACAGCTATAAACTAGAGACAGCTAATATAAGGAGAATGGCGCTACATAAAAAATCAAAAGATACCAGAGTTCCAGATTCAATCTACATCGAGAAGTCATCATACACGTCTGTTCCATTGACAATGCAGGATTTTAAACACATCAGTACAATCCGTGAAGTATATATAGAAAAAAAAGAAAACCAAAAGCACAAAATTACCTGTAGTAAAAACCTCAAAAGGGGACAATTCCACACCTTCCAGCTATAGAGAAGCAGACAGGATTGGCGTGTGTAACAAAAAGACCCCTCATATGAAAGAAATAAATTCCACCCTTCAAAAGGTGTGAACTCTCCTAACCAAATCAGACATATGCTTGTCTGGTCAATGAATGCAAAGCTAATAACCAAAAAACACAAAAAACTCGTTGCCCTCACTTGTCTCCTTCGTCAACTCATCACAGCAACACTTCATCACAACTTCTTCACCATCTTCTTGTTCAGTTCACCCACCCCACGCACTTCGAAACCCTCAAATCGTCGTCTCGTCCCTTGGGAATCTCTTGGCCTTGTAGTCCTTGATTGCGGCCTTCACAGCGTCTTCAGCTAGCATCGAGCAATGTAGTTTCACTGGAGGCAAACTGAGTTCAGCGGCAATCTCCTTGTTCTTGATCTTTGCAGCCTCATCAATGGTCTTTCCTCTCACGAGCTCCGTCACGTAGGAGGAGGACGCAATCGCAGAGCCGCAGCCAAACGTCTTGAACTTCACATCCTCAATAATTCCAGTCTTATCATCCACCTGGATCTGCAATCTCATAACGTCTCCACATGCTGGGGCACCAACAAGTCCGGTACCAACATTAGGAAGCTTCTTGTCCAAGGACCCAACATTACGCGGATTCTGGTAATGATCAATCACTTTCGGATGGTACGCCCTGACATGTTGTCCAATAGGTCTGAGTGCTCTGTTAACGAGTCTGCACTGTACTCTAAACATCTCTTTTGTGTATCGCTCTCTACCGTCTCTGGGATGGTTGCTGGGTAGGGGTGATGAAGCAAGAACCAAGAGCGGAGACCCGCTTTTAATTGAAAGAAGAAATTCAGGAAATGCTCCGGAGGCGCTGACCTCGCTCCGGTAGCAGGGTAACCCCTTTAACTATAACACGAGGCCTAATGTAGGAACGGCTCCGAAAAGCGAAGTAGGCGCCGAGGCCCGGACTTTGGGCGGCGATACCGGCATCGCCGAACGCGTGGGGCCTTTCATCTCCGATTAAAAGGGCTTACCAGCGAGCTGAAAACCACGACAAGCCCAAAGACACGGGGTTGGGCATAAGAAGACGTTTCTATGGTAGTGCGAAGTTCACAGGATAGTGCTGTTGAACCTACGTTGTGTGTACCTAAGTTCTGTGGCCCTTTCTTGTTCTGAGGTGACGTGCTTCTGTTATCGATTCCATCAGGAAAAAAATCAATCTTGAATATTATTGGGTGATCTGACCACCCGTCTCACTATTATTTTGGCATTGTTTTGCCTATCACCCACATCATTCTAGATGTCCTGGGCGTCTTGTTCTTCACACTTCTCTCTCTTTGTCGTTATGTGAGAACTTTTCTGCTCCACGATCCTTTCTAAGCACGTGTAAATTCTGATCTAAACATGAGTCACTATGCACACTCATAAATATCGATTAATAACACACCTGGTAATAACATCGATAACACCGACTAGAACAAAAACTATCTCTTATGGCCGATCTTCTCATAGTCGCCTTGGAATGCATCCTTCAGCCACGAAAATAATTTGTCGTAAATAACACTGTTGGCGTTGTGATACAAGATCGAGTGTTCGGAATCTGGGAATATTTGAACGTCGTAGTTTTCAACATTCTTCAAGTTCAACAGATCAAGCAAAGAGTAAGTGTTTTGGACATGTACGTTATCGTCTGCAGTACCGTGCATAACAAGGAAACGCGTAGTTTTACTCAAGGCTTCAACGTCCTTGATTTGGGAAATCTCATAGCCTTCCTTGTTGTTCTCCGGCTTGTCCATGTATCTCTCCGTGTAAATGGAATCATACAGTAGCCAGTTAGTTACAGGAGCAACTGCCATACCATATTTGAAAGTCTTACCAACGTCATACTCTAGAGTCTTGAGTGTAGTGAACCCACCATAACTCCAGCCCCAGCAGGCCGTCTTATCAGTATCAATAAATCCCTTTTCAATCCATTTCTTCGCAACACTCACAATATCACGGGGTTCCCAATATCCAATTTTCTTGTTTACCCACGATCTGAACTTCCATCCAGCACCTCCAGTTCCACGTGGTTCCACGTATAATACCACAGCTTCTAAAGATGAGCTCACAACATCCTTGAAGTCAAATCCCATATCCGACTTGAGAGTATGAGAACCAGGTCCAGCATAGTAATGTACCAGTAGAGGGTACTTTTTCTTGGAGTCAAACGAAGGGGGTAAATACTGCACAACATCCAGAGTGACGGAAGAACCGTCGTCGTACTTATCAACTTCAACTCTGTGGAAACTGCGGGACGAAAACGCGTACTTCATCTTTGAAGCCATCCACAAAGACTCAGAGGTCATGGGAGCAATAACTTTCATATCTTCCATAGACACAAGCTTTGATTTTGGTACATCAAAGGCATTCTGTGAAGTAACATAGGCATACTTAGCACCATGAGAGAATTTTACAGTATTGAATGAATTTTCAGAATCTCCAACGAGAGCAGTTACATCTCCGCCCGTGATTTTGATAGAGTAGAGCTTCTGGTCGACTCGGTTCTTGGAAGCATGGAAGTACACCAATTGCTTTTCAAAATCGTAAGCAAGGGGCGCATCGGCAACTTCCCACGTACCGGATGTCAAATGTACAGGTTCTGCTGAAGAAGATGAGAAGAAGACAAGGTGGTTATATCCTCCCACGACGTAGGTGTCGACGTAGCTGAATGGCGAGTCTTTATCCTTTGGTGGGATAATGAGCGGCGAATTGAGCTTCTCGATCCAGCCATTATATTCCTGTGGAGCATTCACTTCATGGACAATCTTGGATGTCTCTGCTATGGAGTCGAAAAGTCTGACATTGAGGATGTTGGATTCTCTGTCGGTTTCCTTAATCAAAAGATCATTTCCAAGCCAGAATACATCATATACAATATGTTCATCACCCAGCTTCGAGTCAGATCTTGGAACTTCGGTTGTTTGTCTTGCTTCCAAATCATAAACCATGACTTTGACTTCTGGATTTTTAAAGCCAGGCTTTGGATACCTAATCTTTTCAGATATCGGATATTCAGTCGCACCACCCTCAGGTGTCTGAACATAAAAGTCGATATTGTACTCTGGAACGCCATTCTCATCAAATTTCATGAACGCAAGCTTTGATTCGTCACTAGACCACCAGAGAGCGTCATCCGTGGCCAAAACTTCTTCCTCATACACCCAGTCTGTTTTAGCATTCAGGAGTTTTTCTGAGCCATCGTCAGTAACGCGCTGAGCAGGAGAATCCAACCCCTTGACGTAAAGATCGTTATCATGAACGTAGGCGACATAGTTATATTTTGGAGACCACTTCGCAAATGAGATCTTCACGGGTTGGTCGTTTTCATCCAGAACTAGCGGTATGACCTCATTTTCCTTCATATTATACACCCAGTAGTGTGATAAAAAGGAATGTCTGAATATCTTCTCCATATCGGTCGAGATGATGGCCCACGTCATATCGTAGTTTGGTGCGAATGTTGTGACTTTGTACTCGTCACCATCGTACTTGAAAGTAAATGAATCCAAAATAGTCTGAGAGTACTCTGTGTCCGCTAGTTTTTTAGCAACAAAGGAGCTCCGTTCAGCGTAATAGTAGAAACCTTCATCCTTAGTTGAAGAATCATCTGGCGGAGATAGGAAATGTGCAGGGAATGAATATGTGCGGAGACGACCAAGCGCAGCCATATCAATTGGCTGTTTAGCAGGAGCCTTTGGAATTTCAATGGGCAAGTTAGGCGGCACATCATCATCGATTTTTGGATTGGCGTCATTTCCTGACTGATCTTCCAATGGAGCAGGCTCAGCAATCGGCACGTCAATATCATTAGACGCTTCTTGATCTAGTTGAGGCTCTTGTTGTGGCACCTCTTCAGGAGATTCCTCTGGTGTTAAGACATTTGACGTTTCTCCTCCAACCTCAGCATCTCCAGATCCTTCCATTCCAATCCGACTCTTGTAGTAGTCAATAATAGTATCAGCCCCGCCAGTCATGACCACCATGGTTCCTGTAAGCCACATTGCAACGATGATCCCAAGAACTAGAGCGGTCTTCTTCTTACGACTGCCGATGAAGAACCGCGGTCGTGCAGAGCTCGTGATCTGGTCAAACCTGGATCGCAAAAGACCAGCCTCAGGTAAGTCCTCTCCGACCTCATCGATGTCAAATTGAGGCGTAGCGATCATCTCTATTGATTCTTCTATGTCTTTGCTCATCATGTGCTTCTTCTTGTGAAAGAGATCCAACCTGTGGAAAGAACAATCGCACTCGCCTACAGAACCAGCACCGGGTGTGTGAGTCCTCTTTCCAAGCTTACGCCTTAGCTACTAGAACACTCACAGAGGCCAACAAAATGAGCTGTTTCTACTTGGAAAACCGTAGTGTTTTGATGTCTTTCGTGTAAGCCCTCTACAACCATTCTTCGCAACCAGGCGGCTGATGGATGCTTTGGTGTTCCTTGTTGAAGCAGCTCGCCCCACGCAGAGACGGTAAGGCCACATGCACACACCTCTTTTTGGTCTTGTGTGTAGCCGATATCAGCGCTTCTGAGGAAAATCAACCGCTTGCATGGGCAAGCGAGCTTAGAAAAACTATATTCTTGAAGTGTTATAGCAATCCATGGGGGAACACTCGTGTTTCTATAGCTAGAACGCGTAAAACACATGAAAGTAAGTCTTGTAGAGTTTCAGTGTTGCCGTTTTAGGTGTTTAAGCAAGCGTACTAAAAGCACACCCCTCGGTTTTGAGGATCGATCCAGTTCGCGGAACCCCCGGAACTGAGTGTGCTCATCGAAAATTTTGGCCCCTCCAACAATCGCTATGAGAGAAGACGATGGAGCTATGGTAAGACACTACGAACATTCAAGGAACAATTGTTCGTGCTGCGCACTCCTCAGCAATGTCCAACACACTTTTCGATGATATCTTCACCATTGCCGATGTGGACTCTGCACGGTACAACAAGGTTTCCCGGATCGTTGCTACGTCAACCACTTCCTCAGATATCAAGATCACTCTTGACGTAAACTCAGACCTCTTCCCTGTCAAGGTACAAGACTCCATCACTGTCACACTGGCGTCATCATTGGCACTTGAGGAGGATAAGGAGAAAAACACATCGGCTGTATCGTGGAGGCCTCCAAAAGCTGGCGAAAAGAGTCTTGCTGACGACTACGACTACGTCATGTACGGAACCGTCTACAAGTTTGAGGAAGGTCATGATGATAAAATCGCTGTCTACGTTTCCTTTGGCGGTCTTCTTCTGTGTCTTGAGGGTGGATACAGAAACCTCAGCAGTTTGAAACAGGAAAACATCTACCTTTTAATGCGTCGATAATGTGTTCTCCCTATATTTCTATGTCTGTGCCTTGCTTTTTTGAGTCGTGAAAGATGTTGGTGCTTTTTTGAAAGGCATGATAACTCTCCCTTCGGGCACACTGAAAAATGGTAGCAAGACCTCCACTTGTATTATAGAAGGCCATACAATTTTGAAAAAGTTGTCATTTATTACTTGATTCTAGCAGTCTCCTGGCCTGTGAGTGCTCTTCATCAGTAATCGGGGAAACACCAACCAATGCGTCAATAAACACCCTGATTCCGTCAATTTTAACACTCTAGCGTAGAAACATGAAGGGGAAGCACTAGAAATAAAGTAGATTTACAAGTTTCAAGTACTGTCCGGTACTATGGTTTGGAATAGTTGAGAGTGCCACATTTCTTACATGTTCTTTTTTCAATGTCTCCATCAAAGCTGAGGATGGCGTCCTTGACTTGAGTTCCCAAATCGTAACAGTAGAACTCGATATTGTGAACAATCTCTCTGCAGCTCGAGCAGTACCATCGTATCTGATCGTTCATACCCTCTGGTCTGTCTTGCTCAACAACAATACCAATGGTATTGGCATATCTCACAGGATTATGTGGAGTGTTACCAGGAAGAAGGAAGCTTTCGCCCTCACCGATTGTAACATCTTTGAATTCTCCATCGTCCACAACTTTGAGTGTCATGAAGCCTTTGTACTGGTAAAAGTACTCCGGGGTCTGATTCACGTGGTAGTCAGTCCGTTCGTTGGGTCCACCAACGATCATTACGGTGAACCCACCACGATGCAGACAGTAGTTATTGACCGGTGGCTGCAGGAGACTGGAGTTTTCCTCCAGCCACTTGGGGATGTTGATTGGCTGTGGCAGCATTGTTGAGGATGATTAATATTCCTTTCAGAAGGCTTATTTCTTCCTCTAGTTCTTGGCTTAGAGGTAGAAAGAGATTCTCCGGTCGTTTGCTCTCCAACTCCGCAGAACCCATACGATGCGACATCCGCACACCAGGTATGTGTCATACGACTCTCTCGGAGTTGCCTGCCCTTCTTTACACAAAACTGATGATGACACAAAAAAATGTATTCAAAGTAGTAAATTATACATGACTAGAAGGCAAAGTTTATGGATATCTACTTCTGCTGTTGACCACCGTACTTGGATCTTAGTGAAGCAACAGCATCGTCATCAATTCTCTTGAACAAGTATTGGGCCTTACCAATACAGTGGCCGCCATTAAGGGCAATCTCAAACATATCCTTAATGCTTAGTTGTGGAGCTCTAAGCATCTCGTTGATTTGATGTGTTGTTTCTGGCATGTACGGGTAGATCAAAGAACCGACGTAGTACACAATGTTCAAGCCTACGCCAACAACAGCATCGGCAATGTCTGGAGTGTTGGCATACAAGGAGTTGTCAAGCTTGTTCTCTTGCAAGAATTGGTTACCACGGGCGGACAAAGCCATAGCCACTTCAAGGCCGCGACGTTCGTGGACAGCTTCCATCTCGTTCACGTACTGGGCGAGTAAACTATTTAAATCGCCAATCAAGCCAGCGTAGTTGCTCACCAACTCTGGGTTGAACTGTGGAATAACACCATTGTACTTCGCGTTCACGAACTTGACAATTCTGTTCACAAAGTTTCCGAGGTTAGCCAACAGCTCGTTGTTATTTCTGGACTGGAAGTCGTCCCAGGAGAATTGAGAGTCCGAAGTCTCTGGGCGAACAGAAGCCAAGTAATATCTCCACACAGAAGGAGGAATGCCAGACTCCTGGGCATTGTTACCGAAAACACCAACACCACGAGACTTTGAGAACTTACCACCTTCATACTGTAAGTACTCGGTCGTGTTCAAGTGGTACAACTGAGTCCATGTGTCCCTCGTACCAATCTGAGAAGATGGGAAGATGACAGTATGGAATGGGACGTTATCCTTTCCCATGAACTGATATAAGTTAACGTTTTCCGGGTCTTTCCACCATTTTTCCCAGCTTTTTGTGTAGTTAGCTGTAATAGAGACATAACCAATGCATGCATCAAACCAAACATAAAGGACCTTCTCCTTGAACTTCTCGCTAGGAACTGGAGTACCCCACTTCAAATCTCTTGTGATACATCTTGGATGGAGACCCTCCTTCAGCCAAGAATTCGTAATGTTCTTGGAGTTCTTTGACCAATCACCCTTCTCCGATGCTGCTTTGTACCAAGCCGTCAGCTCTGGTTCAAGCTTGTCCAAAGACAGGAAGACGTGATCGGATGTTGTCTGGACAGGGGTAGTATCATCAAGTTTACATCTTGGGCTAATCAATTCCAAAGGATTGAGCAAGGAACCGCACTTGTCACATTGGTCACCTCTAGCATCCTCGTACTGACACTTTGGGCAAGTACCCTCAACATATCTGTCGGCAAGGAAACCCTTGTGTTCTGGACAGAAGAGCTGCTCCATGGATTGCTCCTCAAGGAATCCGTTCTTCTCCAACTTCAAAAAGATGTCCTGGGCTATTTCAGTTTGCTGCTGAGTAGTGGTTCTACCGAAGTAGTCAAATCCAATTTGGAACCACTTGTAAACTTCAGCGTGAATAGCATTATACTTGTCACACAACTCTCTTGGGGTGACTCCTTCTTCCAAGGCCTTGGTTTCTGTGGCAGTACCATATTCATCAGTACCGCAAACAAATAAGGTGTTGTAATTTCTAGCCTTCGCATAACGGGCAAATATATCGGCGGAGAGAACAGAACCCACAATGTTTCCCAAGTGAGGAACGTTGTTAACGTATGGCAAAGCAGAAGTGATTAATATATTGCGTTTGGATGGATCAGGCAAAATCTCAGAAGGTTGCACCTGGACTGCAAATTCAGACACAACATTTGTAGCACCAGTGTTTGAAGGCTTTGGGCGTTCCACACTAGTTATTTTGGTAGCAGTAGAAATACCGGCCTTAACAGCATCCAACATAGCGAATTCAGGGAAGGATGTTTTGGAGATAGCATAAGCCGATGCAAACAAGATGATCGAACTAGCAGACAAAGAAGATGGAGCTTGAATCTGAGAAATTGTGGAAGAGTCTGTGGATAATGACTTAAGAAGTGGATAGAGGACGTCTTCTTCAAACTGTACCTCCTTGCTGGAGGAGAAGTCGTTGGCTAAAAATTTAACAATAGCATTTGCCTCAGTAATTTCAATACCGTTAGATTTCAAGAGAAGAGATGGCTTATCTGTGTCGTTTTGTTAGTACGGTTATATGTGGGGATATCGTGACTGGAGTGAACTCCGAGCTGAGCGACTTACCAGAATCTGTGTCCAGCTTCTGCTTGTATGCCTCAGCGGCAATTGCAAGTTTCAGATTGTTGGAAAAAGCAAGAGAGCCTTTTCCTTTGTCACTGTAAAGTTCCACGGGCATATTAATTTTGGTGTAGTATCTTCGAGCGCTCTCTTCAACCTTGTCGTCTGGAGGTGATGATTCACCAAAAAAATGCCGATGACGCCTGAGTGTATCAGGGCAGCATAACCTCCTAGTCACAAAAGATGGGGGCAAGGCGACAATGAGATCAACAGAAATTGAATTGGGTATAGAGCATAACTACAAAGATAAAAAGCGATTCATTGAATATATAATAAAAGTAGGAATTAAATTAAGAGGAATATAGAACATTTGTAGAGATCAAGGGTTGATTGGGATGAAATTGCCCACAATGCAGCTTGGTATATTGTACCGATCTCTTCTAATTGTAAAGGAGAAACAACAAGTCTTTCTCTTTCTCCCATCTCTCGTTCTCAGGTTACAACTTGTTAACACGGCTTTTTGACCCTTATCAAAGGCAATTGCACCGTACTTTTCCCAGAAATTTACTGCACTTTCTTCACTCATTAGCTCATAAATAGCCAACTTTCCATCTCTCAAATCATCAGCAGAGACTTCCACTAATGAAGCGAATTCCTTGTTACCTCTGTAAATCTCACCAGTACGCCGCCATAGGCATGCAGGGATAGCCATAGAAGTGAAGACACGGTCATAGTCCAACAACATACGTTCGAAGTTTTCTTCAACAAGAATCAAATCAACATCCTTTAAAGTCCGAGCAATGGCTCTGAACGCAGGTCTAAAGATAGAAAGTGGTTTCAAGATGCGCTGTTTGGACGATGTATTCATGTAGTTGTCCATATATCCTTGTAAGCGTGCGTAACCTTTGGCGTAGTTGTATGGCTGTAAGAGTCCAGCTTCTAGTTTAGCATTGATAACTTGTTTGAGACGCTCCTCTGGTGAGATCTCCGTCGAAGGATCTGCAGCAGTGAGAAAGAACTTATCCCTCGCAGAGTCAGAAATCTGTTGTTGTTGTTCTTGTCGAAGCTGTTGCTGTTGTTGCTGAATAAGAAGGCGTTGTTGCTGGTATTGCTGAAGCTGTTGCTGTTGAAGCTGCTGTTGGAGTTGTTGTTGGAGTTGTTGTTGCTGTTGTTGTTGTTGTTGTTTCTCGCGTGGGAGCTGGTCCTGATGCTGATCCTGTGATTGCGAGTTCCCACTTGTTGATACAAGGCCCGGGATTGCAAAGTTGAAGTTAGCCATGGAAGGTGAGTTTAGCATCGACAAATTTGTCAGCGATAGGTTCGTGAGTGAGTGGGACGCACTCAAACCCGGTTGGTGTCCCAAGTTCGGAGTATTGAATAAAGAAGTGTTGCTTGTGCCATTGTTGTTTCCGGAGCTATGGTCTTGTCCGTTACCACCAATTAAGTCCGGA
Organism: Petasospora xishuangbannaensis; assembly: GCA_030585085.1. Taxonomy (NCBI): domain Eukaryota; kingdom Fungi; phylum Ascomycota; class Saccharomycetes; order Phaffomycetales; family Wickerhamomycetaceae; genus Petasospora; species Petasospora xishuangbannaensis. The sequence continues at coordinate 21,611 of JAJMBV010000054.1, forward strand.
TCGTCTAGCATCGAAAGAAATTCGTTGAGCGAACTGAACTCGGAGCCAGCGTGTTCGCTGAAGAAGAAAGGCTGTTGATTCAGGAATAACGGATCCAGCTTTGTATCGGACATTTTCTTCTGATCGACTGGGTATTGTGTTTGTTTTGAACTGTTCTGTGTCTGTGGGGTAGATGCACAATCTGAATAGCTGAGCTGTTTCTCAAGATGGTGGGGCACAGGTTGTACTTCCAAGTTTTCGAGTGTTGGAGTGAGCCTGTGATCTTTTGGACCAGTGGAAGCATTTGGTTGTGGTTCTATTGCCCCAGGGGTTGCACTTAGGTCCTTGTTGTCGAGTTTCTTACGCTGTCTCTGTGATACAGGTTCGTCATGACATAGATGGCCTATGTTTCTCTTGACACAACGAGTACACGGCCGGTTCTCGTCACAGATCATGTGCGAGCGACGGCAGTAAACACATGCAATGACGACTTTCTTCCTCTTTTTTCGATTGGGTGTTTCATTATTTGTACTCTTGGAAGAAGCGCTGACATTGTTGTTGTTGTTGTTGTTATGCCCATAGAGCTCTTGACCCGGGGTTGCTGTGGCGGTTGCTGGTTCCACCGAGCCGTCCATTTCGAGATCAAAGGGTATTGTGTATCGTCAGTTTCCAGCCGTACACTATTTTGGGGAAGTCCCGGATCACCAAGCTCCAGACAGGCCAATTTTTGATGATTTCCTATGTTGAGGCTACAAGCTCTTCCCTGGAGAAAACCGGAACAGCTTTTCTCCACAACGTTCACGAGCGCCGAGAAGACGGTACGGCCACGTCTTGCCATTCCCGGAGATCTGACGCGTTCCGGGACGCTCCGTGGCCAAGGTGATAGGCTTTCAATACCGCTTTTGTAATTTCGGATAACAAAGGCTTTTTGACAGGATCGGAGACAATTGAGTAGGTGGTGATGGACGAGTATTTCATAATCGAAAGCAACAAATATAGAAGACAGTAATAGTGAGAAGGTGAGGGGGATTGATTTAGAAAGTAATACGAAGGTCTGACTAGGTGATAATAGGAGGTAGTAACGGTAGAAGGTTAAGCAGAGAGTAGCAAATAAATAGAGAGTAGCTGTTGGAGATTATAATCCGTAGTATTATTAGGTCTTTACCTTCTCGAAGCTATCACATCGAGAAAACAATGGAAAGTGGTATGACGGCAGAGGAGCAAATTATCAACAGTTAGAAGAAAGATGCAAATAGCTGTCGAGGGGTGTTACAGTAGACGATACTAGTGAGAGATTGAGAGTCAATCTAAGATATCAATAAGTACAAATAGCAGACAATAGTCAATATTCAAACTGTACATATATCAGAGTTGATAACACTGTTTGAGAATGAGAGTGCTTGGTTGGTAAAATCGTGATATAGTAGAACCTATATAATATATTTTCTCACTTTCCAATAGTATAGAAACTAGATTGCGGTTCCTATATCTTTCCGAATACCTTGAGTTCTAGCTTGTGGCCTCTTGTGGCACAGCATCGTTCTGCATTTATGTCAACTTCTTTGTCTTTGAATCTTTTCCAGGGAAACCTACTAAAAGCTGTTCAAAGAACCATGAGGGTTAGAATTACTGTATTGCGTGCAATACTCACTCTGTCAACAAGACCATTGACAGGTAGAATTCGAGAAGACCGACCGATGCTCTCAAAAAACACTAACTATCGGGGCAAGTAGTAGCAAGAAGGAGTATAAAACCTACCGAAGATTTGCAAATGTGAATATCGTTGTGCAATCATAATTAAGGTCTCAAATAAATCATAAAATGAAGGTTGTATATATGCTACTCAACACTGCCAGCAGTGTATACACGCACTAGGCTCATTTCTCAAATAATGAAATCTCCTCCAGGGTCTCTAAAGTCTGATTGGACTGGATTTTGCCGTCCTTGTCCATTTTCTTAGCCATTCCTTGGATCACCTTGGCATTGGGGCCTATGTTGAGGAACTGGATCTTATCATGGTCCCGCAACACCCTCTGCAAACACTTCACAAAGTCAACTGTTGTTGAGAAGTCGTCAATGAATTTGTCTAGCGCCTCACCGTGTTTGTATGCCAACTGACCATCAATGTTCGAAACAATCGGAACCTCTAGATCTTTTTCCCTGTCAATTGGGTACTGCTTCATGAGTTCGGTAAACTTAGTCTGGGCCTCTTCGAGCAGCCTATTATGGAACGGCAAACGCACATCCAACCGCGTAACTTTAGCCCTTGTTTCTTTCTTAACATACGCTGTGAACTCTACAAGTTCCGCAGCTTCGCCGCTGACAACACACTGTGTAGTGATGTTGTAGTTAGCAATACCTAACGACGGCCATTTTCGCACTGCCTCCTTGAAGAAGTCGTAAGTGCCTTCTTTGAAGATGAAAGCGTTCATTCCGTACTCTTTTTTCATATCGACAGCGGACTCCATATAGAGCCCTCTTCTGTGTGCGACCTCAACAGCGGCGTCAGTAGGAAGTACTCCATTCAGTACCAAGGCGGTCAGCTCTCCAAGGGAATGGCCCATGATGTAAGTGGCATCGAGGGTGACACCCCTGGCCTGTAGCAGCTCAACCATCAACAGAGAGGTGTAAACGACCGAAGGCTGTAAATACGACGACCGCATGAAGTACTCCTTGGGCGTAGATGTATCGAACAACGGCTGTGCGAGTCTGTGTGGGATACCGATGTGTGAGCGGCGGTGAGCTGGCGCAAGCGACGATAGAAGAGCGGGCGAAATAAGCCGACCCTGTCCTGGCACACTGATGACTCTAGGAAGGCCCGTTACCTGTCTTTTAATCAACGACATCGTCGTCGATGTTAGAAAGTGAGTTTCTGTGTCTGACTGGTTCGATCTCAGCAGATCTCTTGTTACACTAATAGCGCCTTACCTCCCTAGTGGACTAGCCACTACCACCGCCGCGTTGCAGCGTTTGTGGTACCATTGTTTGGCGTGAAGCTGCCCGCGTTTTCGCGGGGCCAATGGGTTATGTGCCCCGGACTAGATCTCAAGTGCCCGGGGGTAAATGGGAGATTCCCGGGGTGAATGGGAACTGCCCGGAGGTAAGGTAAATTCCCGGAAGAATGCTTCCGCACAGCGATGCCCTACCATTAGCGAGGGTAAGGCCAAGGGATGCAATGGATACTAGTGTGAATACCACTGTGGATGCTACTATGCATTCCACTATGGATTCAGTTATCGATCCAATCATTGATCCCAACATTGATCCCACCATCCATCCCCCCCACTGTAGATGCTCCCACTATATGGTGTTCCCGGTGTGTGACCTCTTAGCGATCGTATCCTCGTGACCGTTGCGTGGTGTGTGTTTCTGTCTATAAAACGCACTTCCACACAACGTATAAAACGCACAGCGTGGACGGAAACGCATAAAACGCATAAATCGCATACAACGGGGCGTCCCTGTGAATGACTCCCCGCCCAGCCACCACCGTTCGCGGCCCGGCGTACATCCCTGGCCGACACACTCACTAGGTAAAAGCTTCCTGGCAAATTTTTTTTCCAGGCTCATGATAAACCTCTTTATTCCCGAAACAAATCTGTTGGAACGCATCCGCGAGAAAACAGTTACAACGGCCATACGACGACGTGATTTGTGCCCGGCGATTCCCCTTTTAGAGACTATACAATGGCAGACCAGAGACGTGAGTAGCGTGTTTCCTTCATCGTTCGCATCTTTCTGAGTTTTTGTCTTTTCCCTCTTCCTTCTCTTGCCCAGGAGTGGTGTGCTGGTGAGTTGCGGAGATTCGATACCTTACGCTCACAGCGATCTGTTGTATGACTCGACTTATCGCTCGCTAGGCATACGCTTGCGGACACCAAAATAGTGGCAGCAAATGACAACGACAGCAACAATTGTGGGTTTATCACTGCAATGGATGGCCTTGGGTTTATCAAATGTGTTTCTGTGGAGTTGCAGTCACTGGGATGCCACTGAGGGTGTGCTAAAAAACGCAAAATTGGCCATAAACTGAGCGGATTAGAGGAACGCCAGGCCGTGAAGAAGACGAACCAACGAAAGAGATGGAACCAATTCCAACCAAAAGAGACAATAAACACAGACAAAATGACACGATGGTCATCCAGGAAGCTTCTTTCGACATGAACACACACTAACACCATTCTGATCTAGCTCTTCCTTTCATCTACCAGTTCCTCGCCGGCGCCGTCGCCGGTGTGTCAGAAATTCTCGTGATGTACCCACTTGATGTCGTCAAGACCCGTATTCAATTGCAAGTAGGAACCGGTGCAAAGGCCGAGTACCACGGTGTGATTGACTGCTTCACCAAGATCATCAAGAACGAAGGCCCAGCTAGATTGTACAAGGGTATCACTGCGCCAATCATGATGGAGGCACCAAAGAGAGCTACCAAGTTTGCTGCCAACGACGAGTTCACAAAGTTCTACAAGAAGGCTTTTGGTGCTGAGAAGATGACTCAGCCCCTGAGTATCCTTGCAGGTGCCTCTGCCGGTGCGACCGAATCCTTTGTCGTTGTTCCTTTCGAGCTCATCAAGATCAGAGTCCAGGATAAGAACTCCCAGTACAAGTCTGTCCCAGATGCTTTCTTCAAGCTCATTAAGCACGAAGGACCTTTGGCTCTCTACAACGGTCTTGAAGCCACTCTTTGGAGACATATCACGTGGAACGCTGCCTACTTTGGAATCATTTTCCAAATTAGAGAGCTTTTGCCAAAGGCAGATACTTCGTCACAGCAGACAATGAATGACTTGGCAGCTGGTGCTCTCGGTGGTACGTTTGGTACAATGGTCAACACCCCATTCGATGTCGTCAAGTCACGTATCCAAAACACCGTTATCAAGCCTGGTGAAGTGAGAAAGTACAACTGGACTCTTCCATCTCTTGTAACTATCGCCAAGGAGGAGGGTTTCGCCGCGTTGTACAAGGGTTTCTTGCCAAAGGTGTTAAGATTGGGTCCTGGAGGTGGTATTTTGCTTGTAGTGTTCACTGCTACAATGGACTTCTTCAGGGGCGTTCACTACAAGGACTCCAAGCAGTAGATGTAGCACTGTCTACTCGCTGGCTCTGCTGTCCTCATGTTACATATATGTTTATTTATGTATATGTATATATATATCGATATACCCTTGGTTCTCTACTTGTGCACACAAATGTACCCATATAGCAATGTTTGTATCTTCTTGTTCGCCTTCATCTTATCTTTATCTTTATCTCTGCTTATACCTATATATATCATTCCTATGTAATAATAGCTGGTTATCTTTATACACATATTGACATTTATATACGTGCGATTATATATATATATATATATATATAAACACCAATATCAATGCCTCTTCATCAGCTTCCGTATATCGATGTCCCACCCCATACATATGTCTACTGACTGTACTTTGTTTATATATCCACATCTATCCCTGTAAATCGATATATCCGTATCCATCCCGCCCATATGGATCGCCACCCAGTCTGGCTTCCTGTGTTCATTGGCTTCTCCTGCACAATACCTTCCCGTATCCGGCTCCCCTATACTGTTCACCTCACTAGATGAACTATTGAGAAGGAACACGACCAGTCATGAAAACCCGAGAAAGAACATATGGTTGGGCGTATCGTTCGTTCAGCAAAATCTTTGGTTCTCTCCTTTTATATGACATACTGAACCGGGGTACATATCATGTGGATCGAATTAGTGGGTTTATAACAACCCATTTTCTACCAAGAGTGCACACTTTAGTTGTATGGTATTTCAAAGGCCGACCTCATCGGTGGTTCGAGCGTTGATCTAAACGGGGTTGCGCGCTACAAAAACTTCCAACATCTGATCCAGCAGCACCATAGAACTCAGAAACGGCTCACCAGCTAGAGTGCTACTACTTTGCTACCTATCAGAAATCGCCCAGAACGACAGAACAGTTTCTTTTGTCGCGGATGCTTGCTCTTCATCGGAGTTTCATGTCTAAACAGGGCGCCACTGGGCGCCTACACGCGACGATGTTCTCTGTGCCGAAAGTTAGACCATTCACTACTACACTACGCCTTCTTCAGGAAAAACCAGCACAAGAGAATGTACAAAAGCCTGTACAGAGACCTACACGCACATCCCCCTTGGACACCATGACCCGGGAAGAAATTGCAGAGCTGCGTAACACTCACCGCCAGAAAGACCAGGACTACCGGAATAGCACAACTATCAACTATGCTGCGTCGCTGGGTATTGCTTTCCTGGGCCTCTCATACGCTGCTGTTGTTCTCTATAGAACGCTTTGTGCTCGTACAGGGTTTGGTGGCCGCCCTGTGACAGATCGTAAGAAGTTCACTAACGACAAGCTCATACCTGTGGATATGGATAAGCGGATCCGTGTATCCTTCACGTCCGAAGTATCGGACATTCTACCATGGAAATTTGTACCACAGCAACGTGAAGTACGTGTTCTCCCTGGTGAGACTGCTCTTGCGTTCTACAAGGCTAGAAACAAAGGTGATAAGGATATCGTTGGTATGGCGACGTACTCTATCAGCCCCGGTGAGGCGTCCCCATATTTCAACAAGATTCAATGTTTCTGTTTTGAAGAGCAACGACTAGCTGCTGGTGAAGAGGTGGATATGCCAGTTTTCTTCTTCATCGACCCGGACTTTGCTAACGATCCAAGAATGAGAAACATTGAGGACTTGGTCTTGCACTATGCCTTCTTTAAGGCGCATTACCAGGACGATGGTAACTTGACAGCTGTTGACGCTACCAAGGACTTGGAACTCACACCTGTGAGCGTTACTGTTGTAGACACTGCGACAGCTGCTGCTGCTAATGCTAATGCTGCTACCCTGCCTACTGCTTGACAAATAAAACGAATCCTGTACATACCACCTATACAATACTCTTTTAGTACCCTTAATACTCTTCTGGTACCCTTCTGATGTAGATTTCATTGATTTCTCTGTTTTCTCCTTTGTTTTCTTACCCCTGTTTTCTGTTTTCTCTTAGAAACCGTCCAATATATATGACGGCTCTCAAGCAATAGCCCCATGCCACCGCATTCCCCTTTAAACACTTACTTTAAAATATCCCTTAAATAGTTTACTGTTTTTTTTTGGTTTTTTTGTTTTTGAGCTTTTTGTGTTACCTTTTCAAAGTCATGTAACTTTTCAATAGAACTTTCCACCTCATCGTTAAATATTCCTATTCACTCTCTATCAACCTCTTCGAGTGTTATGATAGGGGACATTGGGCTGACGGTTCCTTGGTCCACAACAACACTCGTATCCAATTGGAGTCCTCCCAACAGAATTCTTTTGTTCTTGTCACTTGGATTTTTCTGGTACCAGTTCTGGGCCTTGGTACCGTTCTTAATTGGCTGGTTCTCCTCATAGAGGTCTGGTTTTGGAGAAACCGGGGTTGTGAGTGTGGCGTCGAAGCTCTTGTGTCTTCTTACAAACGACTCGCTTAGGTGGATCCGTAGCTCAAAGTGTTTCTCCTTGAGGTGTGCAAACACAATTTCAGCACTGTGTTCGTTGTCCATGATGATAACAAGTCTGGAAAGCGAAGGAAGCTCGCTCCATGTCTCAATGGCGTCTGGGGCTAGCGTTTTTTGAGCAACAAGCGTGTTGATAGTGTTGCGGACGGCCTTTGGAACCGTGATGCACTGCTCGCGTGTAAGGTCGTTGATGATGATTGTAGTGCGTGTGACTGGCATTGTGGTGGTTATATGGTGTTGTGTAGCTGTAGCCTTTATTTTTGCAGTGCTGATGTCTGTTCCTGGTATTTCTGGTCCTTCTGGTACTGGTGGTGATACTCCTTGATGGATCTGGTTCCTTTCTATTCTCAGTAGTCCCCCGCCAGTCCTTCTCGCCTCCTTGTGGCTGGTTTCGGATCGGCTCGCCTGGTCTCAAGGGTCCCCCACAGGGTCACAATGGTCTGAATCAGTTGTATCCGGCTTGGCTCGGCTCCGCCCGACTTTTATGTGTGGACGCTTTCGGCTTTCTCTTACTAGAAGCTGGGGAATAGCAGAACGCAACTAGGTTGTAGGGGGAACACAACAAGCCACAAGGAATAGTAGTGATAAACGAGTGGTGTGGTTGCTGGTGTTCCTGGTATGGTGCTCGTAGCTGGTAACAAAGGGTCTTTGTGGTTTCTGTGGTCTTTGTGATGCTGCTATCGTTTCTGGTGATAGTATTCCTAGTCTTCCTGATATTCCCAGGCTCCGTTCCTAGGCTCACTGTTTCTCTGCGTGGTCCTCTCGCTTTATAGGGGAATCCATTGTCGCGCCCCGGAAACAAAGGCGGTGGAAGCGCTCTATTTATCGCTATCGCGACTGCTGCTGTAACAGCTCGCAATCAACGACAGCCGGGCGCAGTTTCGGCGCAGTGGCTACAAAAGGAGCAATAGAAAGGGCAATGGTAGCAACAGTAGAAGTAGGAACGGTGTACGTACTGCCACCAAGATGCCTCAGTAGTGACTCTGAAACAAGAAAAAACACGGCATTGAAACACGGCTAATGGTAATCTTCTTCGTAAATGGTTACCTAATGTGACACACAGTAACCAATGATTAAGTCAGAGAGAGACCGGAGGAACAGTGGCATACAGATGTTGTACAGATGTCGTACAGATGTCGTACAGATGTCGTACAGATGTCGCACCTATCAAGCGGTATATCGAGGCAGATCGAAGTATACCAAGGCAAGTAGCATGCGATAGTGCGTAACATCAACCTCTCTGGGTCCGACAAGCGCCCGAGCGAGGCTGTGTCCACCATTGATCGCCTCAAGAGAGGAAACGTTGTTAGCGTGCCTCCTAAATTGTTTCCTACAAATTGTACCTCATGTATGTGCCATAGTGTGCCTAATTGATGTGCCTTCATTGATGTGCACAAGACAATTAGCGCTTCGACTCTTTAGCCGTGTCCATGTTACCTCCCCGAACTAGCTGCCCACTCTAGCCTTGGCCCCGGGGTAACCTCCCTCTTTGGACAAACCACCCGTTAACAGAGCTTGGAAGCTCCGCCTCTCTCAATGATGCAATACTACAAACGATAGACTATGAAGATTAGAAAGATAAGAAAGAATACACGAGCCAATTCCTCGGTTCATTATGGAATGGTGGCACTTATTGTTCCATGCACATTGCCCCTTTGGCCATTCCCGGCCGCTGGTGTCCGAGTGGCTCACTCCCCTGAGGCTGTAGCCTTCCTCACGCTGTCTGCCTTTGACACTGGCTTAATGCACTCCGCCTCTTTGTAGGCCAGTACAGATCGGCCGGCTATAAACGGGCACGTCTTCCGCGAAAATCCGCGACGACTCCAAATAGCATGCCCAAGTTCTGCCCTAATATAGTCACGTGTAGTTTTTACTCTCTCCCGCCATTTCGCATTGTTCGCGAACATACCCTACCACAGTCACACTATGTGGGCTTCTCGAAATGCTCCCAACACGAGAGATTGTCGTCCAGTCGCGAAGACCCCAGAGCCAACACTGGGCGAGAGCGAGGGGAGACTAGTGAAAAATTTAGGACACACGCATCAACGCTTTCTTAAACAACACTTAGACCCTAGCTCCTAAGCAAAAACCACGCCCAAAATGCCATTCCAGAAGAGCGAAAAGACCTCTGCGTACCACTCCCGTTTCCAGACTCCTTTCAGAAGAAGAAGAGAGGGTAAGACCGACTACTACCAGAGAAAGAGATTGGTCACCCAGCACAAGGCCAAGTACAACACTCCAAAGTACAGATTGGTTGTCAGAATCACCAACAAGGACATAATCTGCCAGATCGTCTCTTCCCAGATCACTGGTGACTTCGTCTTAACTGCTGCTTACGCCCATGAGCTTCCAAAGTACGGTATTGAGCACGGTTTGACCAACTGGTCCGCTGCTTACGCTACCGGTTTGCTCGTTGCCAGAAGAGCTCTCCAGAAGCTCGGTTTGGACGAGACCTACGCTGGTGTTGAGGAGGTCGAGGGTGAATTCGAGCTCACTGAGGCCGTTGAGGACGGTCCAAGACCTTTCAAGGTTTTCTTGGATGTCGGTTTGACCAGAACCACTACCGGTGCCCGTGTCTTCGGTGCTCTTAAGGGTGCTTCCGACGGTGGTTTATACATCCCACACTCTCCAAACAGATTCCCAGGTTGGGATATTGAGTCTGAGGAGCTCGATGCCGACACCTTGAGAAAGTACATCTTCGGTGGTCACGTTTCTGAGTACATGGAGGAGTTGGCTGATGACGATGAAGAGAGATTCAAGACCTTGTTCAAGGGTTACTTGGCTGACGACATCGATGCCGACGCTGTTGAGGATATCTACTTGGAGGCTCACCAGAAGATCAGAGAGGACCCGGTCTTCAAGCCAGCTGAGAACAAGTTCACCAAGAAGGACTTCGCTGCTTGGGGTAAGCAGTACAAGACCAAGAAGCTCACCAAGGAGGAGAAGAACGCCCGTATTGCTGCTAAGATTGCTGAGTTCCAGTCCCAGCAGACTCAGGAGGAGGACGACGAGTAAACTGTTTAGTTATTAAAATAAACTAGGTAGCTTGGTCCCGAAGACTTTTTGATAGATTGGTTTCCTGTGTAGGGAACGTGATATTTTACTGTACTGTGCTTAACGACGTTAGTATCTGGTACTCAATGAATTTAACGTAGGAAGAAAGCGACCAAGTTACTGTTAGCAATTTAGTCGTTCAATTGTCATTGCAGGGGTTTTGTCGGTGGTCTTGGTTGGTGTGCTGCTCTGGCTCGGCTTATACAGCGTATACAGTTTGGCGGAATAGCAAGACGCCGCGCCAAATGTCGGAGTTCATCACGGCCTTCTATTAACTTGTCTATGGGCCCCAAACCATACAGCTTATAGAAAAGACTGTCTTTCCTATGCTTAGAGCGCTTTCCACAATGGCTAAGTACCCGGCTCGTCAACACGCTTTGAATGTTAAGAAGCATCTTCAAACTAAGCTGAAGGACCTTTCCAATCATGCCATATTCTTATCAGGAGCGGTCAGTGAACACTACAACTACTCTGACTCGGCGAAGCGGTTCAGGCAGGAGCGCTACTTCTTCTACTTATCCGGCTCAAATATTCCAGGCTCGCACGTCTTTTTTGATCTAAACAAGGACGAGCTTGTTCTATTCCTTCCTGAGATTGATTACGACGATGTCATGTGGTCTGGGATGCCCTTGTCGTTAGAAGAAGCAACCGAGAAGTTCGACGTCGACAAGGTTCTGTATGAGTCTGATATCGACACATACTTGACAAAGTACGATGTTAACCTCACAACTGACATCTCTCTACAGAACAAAAAATACTCGAACTTCCTCCGTCAGGGTGACAGAAATCTCTTCTATGCTCTAGACGAGTCCCGTCTCATCAAGGACGAGTACGAGATTGCGCTTCTTCGCAAGGCTGCCGCAATCACTGACAACTCTCATTTGGCTGTGATGTCGGCATTGCCAATCGAGAAGAACGAAACTCACATGCATGCCGAGTTCGTTTATCATTCTATCCGTCAAGGGTCAAAGCACCAGGCGTATGACCCGATCTGCTGTTCCGGGCCAAACTGCGGTACTTTACACTACGTCAAGAACGATGACTCCATGGAAGGAAAGCAGAGTGTTCTGATCGATGCCGGTGCTGAGTGGGAAAACTACTGTGCCGATGTCACAAGATGCTTCCCTATCAATGGCCAATGGACCAAAGAGCATTTGGAAATCTATGAGTCAGTGCTTCTAATGCAGAGCGAGACTTTAAAAATGATCAAGCCGGGTTCATCTTGGGACGAGATCCATCTAAAGGCTCACAAAGTGTTGATTGAAAAGTTCTTGGAGCTTGGAATTTTTAAAGGTGACAAAGATGAGATTCTGCAGTCGAGTGTTTCGACGGCTTTCTTCCCACACGGCCTCGGCCATTTGCTCGGGATGGATACCCACGATGTTGGTGGATATCCTAATTATAGTGACCCTGACCCTAAGCTGAGGTACTTGAGACTTCGTCGGAACCTTCAAAAAGGCATGGTTGTAACTGACGAGCCAGGTATATACTTCTCTCCATACTTGATCGAATTGGCATTGAAGGACTCGAAGCAGGCACGGTTTATTCAGACTGACGTCGTTGACAAGTACATGTATGTTGGCGGTGTTAGAATTGAAGATGATATTTTAGTGACTGAGGACGGTTACGAGAACTTAACTGGAATTACGAGCGACCCTCATGAAGTCGCCAAGATCGTTAGCAAGGGTTTGGCAAAGAACCGTTCTATGTTCCATAACGTTGTTTAACTAATATGAATGTAGCACCATCACACTTTTTAATCACTTTCATAGATCATTCCTGAACAGATAGTCATGTCACTATACAGATTATTTAAGTCTGCCATTTCTCATTACTATTCTAGTGTATATCGCTAATTGATAAATCATTATTGGGAAAGTTATAATCAATAGAATAGATCATTATCCAATGGGATTGTGTATAAATATATCACTATTCCAGTAATTAAGGTGTATTTATAGATATCATCACATCTACACTCATCAGTATTTATTGGATAGATCCAAGAACATTGTATATCATTAGTCTATATCACATCTAAAGAGGGTATCGGTCATTGGGAAAAGCGATAACTAAGAAGTTGTCTATAATCACGGGTTAAATCATTATTCAAATATGTGTCAATACAGGATCTCAATATATCCATCTCCAAACATAGATCACTTCCAGATCTGGATATAGAGGTACAGATCATTACTGCATACACCTTTCGAGAGATTATAGCTTCTTAGTCTTACTCTACACAAAAGAGCAATTACTAAATATTCCACTATCATCTTAACCATTCCTACTGCATTATGAGTACATATATAAGCTCAGCTCTTTGGTAAGAGTATTTCGAGTAAATGAGTGAGTTGTTAGAGCGGCATGCATCGATTCGGGTGTCGCATCATCGAAAATTCCAACAAAGCCCCACGCGACATCGCATTACATAGTTCCTGAGCCTCACCATCGGCACTGCAACTCACATTTTTAAGGAAGGTATACCGCCCGAAAATAGTGCAATGTCGGCTCTTAATGATAGAGATGGCTTTGAGATGCAAGAACTTGCGCCATTACAGGAAACTGAGGTGTCGTCAACACCGTCCACACCGTCAACACCACGGACTTCCACAGACTCCGAGGCTTCGAGGCTACTTGAAGAAGTGAACACCGTAGGCCAAGCTTCACCGAACTATCAGGACTTTCAGTCGGAAACAGGGTTCAATGCTCTAGCGGCTTCCAGAAGGCTCAAACGTGGCGTCCTTGTTGCTTTGGCGATCCTGGTATCTGTTCTTTATACGGGCTGGCTGCTTAGTTACAGATCATATAACACTACAGCGAGGTACAACACAAATCTCAAGAACACATCCGACATCTCAACCGCGCCGCTGTCTAGTTTAAACTCCAATTCAGCATCTTCAACATTCGATCTCTCTCCTCAAGAATCTAGCATAAGCTCGTCTTCAACTTCGGCAGAATCTGGTGCAACTTCAGAACCAACGACAACTAAGACACTTCTTGCACTTACTGAAATTCCTATAAGGCCCGAAAGGGACTCCATTCCTCTCCTTAAGTTTGAAACAAAGATGATTGCGGAAACAATAATGTTCCTCGGATCTGCTTCTCTCAGCAAATTTGAAGATGAAGGACTTCATTTGATTAAGCAAGGCAAGAGGTTTGTGTTGCAGAAACTATCAGACAAAATATTCGAAAAAACGATATATGAAGGCGACACATTCACATACAACAATAAAGAAATATTCATTTCTGCTATAGTTCCAAATGGCGATGGATCAAAAGCACTCGTACTGTCTGATTATGAAACGCAGTTTAGACACTCATCTCTGGCAAACTTCTATTTATTGGATACCGAATCCGGAGAGTTTGTCTCCATCTCATCTGCGTCTACTGCAAAAATTCAACACGCGTCTTGGTCTCCATCATTTAAATACGTCTCATTTGTCCAAGCAAATGATTTATTTATATTCAATGTTGAATCTCGGGAGATTGACAGAGTAACAACTGATGGCTCTGACGATATTTTCAATGCGAAAACAGACTGGGTATATGAAGAAGAGGTCTTGTTCACGGATTCAGCCATTTGGTGGAGTGACGATGAATCCCGTTTAGCTTTCTTAAAGTTCAATGAGACTGGGGTTGAAGAGCTTAACCTCGAGAAATTCGACGACGGTGTTTATCCTACTATCGAGAAGATCAAGTACCCAAAGCCTGGAAGAACAAATCCAAGGTTAACGTTGCTGATGTACAATGTTAAAGATACTCAAGTCACAGAAATTGACCGTGGTGATTCTCAACTTGGGGACGAGTGGATTTGCTATGGTGTGCGATGGCTTAATGAAACACTAATTGTTAGAGAAACCGATCGAGAATCAAAGATCTTAAACTACCGATCCGTAAGGGATGGAGTATCCAAAGTTTTCCACAGCATCAATTCCTCTAAATATGACGGATGGATTGAGAACTTCACTGATATGATAGCAATTCCACGAAACCTCGCCGTCAACAGATATTCAGACGGTTTTGTCGACATCGTTGAATACAACGGGTACAACCACCTCGGTTTTTTTGAAGCACTAGGGACAAATGGTCCCATTATGCTCACAGAAGGTGACTGGGAAGTTCTCCAGGTCCTTTTTTTCGATAATAATGACGGCTTTGTATACTTCACTGCAAACCGGCAGTCCCACTTTGAGAAGCATCTATTTGCCGTTCATATAAATACCAAAAAGATGTATGCTGTTTCCGATGTCAGCTCACAGGCGTATCATACGCCCGTTTTTTCCTCTTCTGGAAGATACTTTTACGACTACAATGAAGGGCCAGGTATTCCGTATTTGACACTCATGGACACGACCAAACCTATTGAAGCAAACCCAGAAAAGACAAGCAGACGTTCAGTCGATTTGTCTAATGTACGCCGCTCATACTATACTATCAAACTTTCGGATGGTGAAACTGTTGATGTTATTGAGATGGTTCCAGAGCAATTCAAACTAAGTAAAAAGCACCCGTTGATGGTGTCTGTGTATGGCGGTCCAGGGTATCGGAATTTGAACGTAAAGCTTCATGCTGGTCTTGATGACACTATGTCGGACGACTTGAATGCTGTGATTTTATACATCGATCCAAGGGGTACAGGTGATCAGGGTTGGAAGTACCGGTCGTATGCTAAGAGACATATTGGCCACTGGGAGCCAAGGGACCTCACGGAGCTGACAAGGCTGTGGATTGATTCGAGGGACTATATTGATGAAGAGAAAGTAGCTGTTTGGGGGTGGAGTTATGGAGGTTTTACGACGTTGAAGACACTGGAGTATGATCAAGGTCGCACTTTCAAGTACGGAATCGCTGTTGCACCAGTTACAGATTGGAGAATGTATGACTCTATCTACACAGAAAGGTATATGGACCAGCCAAAGGACAACGAGGATGGCTATAAAGAGTCTCGTATCTCCGATGTCGAAGGACTAAAAGGGGTCGAGAGATTTCTCATCATGCACGGCACTGGGGACGATAACGTTCAAGTGCAGAACACTTTCAAGCTCTTGGACGATATGAATGTGCATTCTGTGACGAACTTCGACTTGATGATCTATCCAGACTCTAATCACAACATCAACAACCACAACGCGTTCTCGATTCTGGTAACGAGAATACGAGAATGGACTAAGCAACACATGTTATGAGTGGTCTTTTGAACTTATTATGATGTCATGAATAAGCAAAGCTAACTTGAGAAAAGAAAATGTATCATTAGTAGGTTAGTAGAAAAACGGAAGGTTCGGATTTATTCGGAGGAAGCTGTTGGTTCGCCCGAGCTTGTCCGAAGGATCCACACGAATTTCATACTTTTGCCTCCCGCCATCTCCTTATAGTCTGCTACTGCTGGCAATTCGATAGCCATTCGATAGTCATCTGGTAGCCATCTGAAAGTAATTGGATAACCACTGGATACTTATACGATAGGTTTTCGGTCGTTACTCGATTCCTTACGACTACAATTCCTCTCAAATGACCGATTCCGTAAAACCCCACGACGGATCCCACCAAGATGCGGTAAACGGTGGCGACTCTACCGAGTCCAACGTCCGTTACGCTGCCTACGCTAATCGACTTAGAACGATTCTTCTGGCTTCCCATCGTTATGTGGCATACACTTCTGATATAGGTGAATCGTTCCGCCCAGCGGTGAATCCCACGTTGGTATCCACGTG
This sequence comes from Petasospora xishuangbannaensis, assembly GCA_030585085.1. Lineage (NCBI taxonomy): Eukaryota > Fungi > Ascomycota > Saccharomycetes > Phaffomycetales > Wickerhamomycetaceae > Petasospora > Petasospora xishuangbannaensis. Next base: position 37,878 of record JAJMBV010000054.1, read on the forward strand.
CTATGCTATTTCGTGGACATACGTTCTTGGGGATGTATCGCTAGAAGCATGGAAGGCCAGAATGCGCCAAGAAGGGCGTTATCTCCCAGGACTAAAGCCATGGGACCCGCTTCCACCGGTGAACGAGGATTCAAAAGCGCTCATGGCAGGCTCGATGGACTGGAAGCTCGTTGCATTGAAAAGAGGACTGTTCCAGAGCATTGCGTCGATGGGTCTTCCTGCGTTCACGATCCATACCGCCGTCAAACAGGCTACAAAGTATGCGGACAAGAACATCAAGAACCAGGTACTTAAGAGATATGGTCCCATCGCACTAGGGCTCGGGATCGTCCCTGCATTACCATACCTGTTCGACGAGCCTGTTGAGAAGGGTCTGGACAAAGCATTCGATGAGCTCCATCTGTACTTGAACCGTAACTCCGCAAAGGAACTTGAGTAAAGAGGTAGGTCGTCATGCCGTATGCTCCTTTATATATATATATTATTTTTACCGTCTAGAAGGTGGGGACTGCTTACAGAGAGTACTTACAGTGTTTTCCGGATTGATTACATAGTCGTTAGTGTCATAAATAGTAGAGAAGCGTAAGCCACAGGACCCCAGGAGGCGACAATAGTCGTGAAAGAATTATGACCACTGTCTCACCAGGCCAAAGGAAAAGTTTATTATGAATCCAGCAATAACTGCCATTCTCTGTTTGCGTGTGAACAGGCCATCCTCCTTTATCAAGAAGAGCGCCAGCACACCAAGGAAACATCCCACTAAAGCACCTATCAACAAGTCCTCGTGTCCGCCATATGCGCTTCCTGCCGTAGCAGTATTGAACTCGTCAACCTCGTTGTTAACCGATGAATCGATCCAATTCTCCTCAAGCTGGCGGATATCAGTGTTGTCACCGCGTGGTAGGTCCCCATATAACTGGGAGAACTGTTGTCTCAGTGTAGCAATCTCCTCAGGGGAGAACCCTGCTGATGCTAACCGGTCGAACCCTACGGGAGCAGGAGTTGTGGAAGGCTGCTGAACGGTATTGTCAAGTTCGCTTTCCTTATATAGCTCCTCGGGTGTTAGTTCATCACCAACAAGGCAGTGGATATAGAACTTGACTTGGTCAGAAGAGTGTTCGCCACCATTACCGCCGCTCTGTGCTGTGGAGGCCCTGTTGAATCGCACTAGCCGCTGGTACTCTTCCATCAGGCTCGTTGAGTCTGTCACGACACGTCCCGAGTTGATGAACCTAAGCCTTCTGCTAGCCAACTCTGGGATCTTTAAACGAACAGTTTTGCGTAGCCACGATAATGATAACTGCGGCAGTGTAATTGGCGGCAACGTTAGGTCAGTGTACTGAGCCGTTGAGAACCGTACAACGACATTCACGACCACCGGTGGTGTATTGTGTAGTGGCAAACTCATTGCTACTAGAGAGAACAAATGTACCAGAGATTTCTACCGTAACAGAAAGCCTTCTGTTGTGTGTTAGCTGCGGTGCATCTCCTGGCTCTTTATGGTTTTGATGGAACGGTTGCCCTACAGAATAGTGGCATGTGACGCCTAACCCTCGGAAGTTGTGGCGTTAGAGCCAATTTCCGGATGTGGGTGGTCCACTACCGAAAATTTTCTTCCCACCGCTCCTTCTTTACCACTTCTCAACATGCTCTTCTATTTCTTCTTTCTTTAGTGCGGACAACCAGGACTATCATACCGTGTTGCTTAGTCTCGTGCCGCTTTTCACGGTGGGACAAGCGTCAAGTCCTTGGTGAGATTGATTTCGCCTTCGCCGGCGTGGTGCTCATCTTAATGCTCTTTTGTCCAGCCATATGTCGCGACTACTCTTGCAGGTAAATCGTGTAGGGCTGGGCAAGGGCTGGTAGACCATACAGACCAAGTTAGGAGAGAAAAGGGTATATAATGCTGCTGTTGCTGTTGCTGTTGCTGTTGTGGCTCTTTGTGATTGTGGGTGAGTAAGTAGTGTTAGGGTGTGCTATTGTAAGTTCAGTAGAAGGTCCAAAGTTCCCTGTGTTGTGGTGCCGGATCTGTCGTACGATATGACACCAAATGAGTTAAAAGGACTCTAATGGGCTTAATCTTAACCGTAGGCCTGAAGCCTAATCTAGGAATGAGGAAAACTTCATTCTTCATCGTGTTCATAGGCTGCACGGACTATTCTATAGCACTATTGGCGCATTTACAAAGGATGGGCCAAACTGCGCTATGCCGCAGTCTCTAGAATTAATAGGCATAAAAAGTCATTGTTTAATAATACAGACAGGACAGAATAGACACAGGCTCTCATAAAAAGCCAATTAAATCACGTTTCAACAGTGGCGGGATAAGCCTAGGTGAAAGGTTCCCACGTACTCAAGGGTAACACTCAGTATCAGGTATCACCTGTCAAAAGAGAAGAAAAGTGGTGGTGGTGGTAAACTAACAGAGGGGAAGAAACAGAAATCAGACGCACCAGTTCTTGGTAAAATAATAGAAGAATAAAGAAGTGAATCATAATATAAAAAGAAATGAGAGGAAAGAAAGAATGAGTGTTTTTTTCTCCCCCGCAATCGCAAGTTCGTAGCATCTTGCTATAGTACAGAGTACAGCTTAAGAATGGGCCAGTATCGTTCCAATCAGATGGCTGCAATGTACAAGGCAACCAAGACACCAACCAAGCCGTTGACGAATGGCAAGTTTCCTAAAATCAACTTCAAAGTGAGACTGTTGTGGAAGGCGTAAGCCTGTACTTTCTGACATAGTGTAGCAGTGTGAAGCAACCCCTTCTCCTCCGCCCAAACTTCAGCATTAGTCTTGATATCTTCAAAGGAGACCGAAGTCGACAAGAAGAAGTAGATCAACAGCAGCTTGGTCAAGTTAAAGACAAGAGGGTCAAATTTGACTTTTTTTTGCTTCTTGCCAACGAAGTTGAAGTAGTATGACCCTACAAGTGGACCAATAACCGACAAGAGAGCCCAGAAAAGAATTACCAAGACAAACTTGAGCTCCAGCAAAACAGACAGGTCTGGAACAGAGGTGTTCAAGTTGATATATTGAGAATACTTTGAGAGAATTCTCTGGTCAAGGAAAGTCACCTCTTTCAAGGTAGTCAATGGGATCTGCTCTCTCAGTAAGATTATAGCCTCGGAAGCAGATGTCAAAACATTGACGGTTTCAGCAGTACTCAAGAACTTTCTAGCAGAAGAGTTCTGGTAATTGACCCAGTCTGCACTGTCATAATACCAGTCAATGACCTTTTCGTTCTGTTCAGCAAACCAATCTTTAGCAGACTCAAGGAAAGTACTTCCTTCCTCTTCGATATCCTCAATGAGTTCCTTGGCTTGCTGGCTGGACATGATGTCTACCTCAGACTCCTCGGTTTCTTCCTCGGAGTCTTCTTCTTCGGCCTCAGATGCAGCGTTCTTCAACGGGGAGAAAGAGCCTCTGAAACGCTGGCCCAGCGAAAGCAAGCCACCAGGGGAAGACGTTGGCTTGTCTTCCAATGTAGGAATGGCCTTACTTGGGGATGAGGAGATTTCGTCAATACGGGTTGACTTGACAGGGGAAGTCTTCTTTCTAAAAGCCACAAACTTGCCGAAGTTGGGATCTTGTTCGAGCTCTGGATGGTTGTCAAAGTGTCTCTGAAGCCTCTCTTCCAACACAATCTTGGTTCCAAGGTCGCTGTTAAATCAATGTTAATAATCCGAACAACTCACAAGTGTTTCTGTACATTCTCGAGTTTGCGTCTCTTCTCCTTCTCCAGTTTTGATGAGCGTTTTTCAAAACTGCGACACCTCTTCTGGCACATTACCAGTGAGAGAGAGCACTGCTCATAATCAAAACAACGCGACTCCGCGTCCTCTACCATGTAAGACGCCGCCTCCGCGATACCACAACTCACTTTAGGCTCAGCTGTTGAGCCATCTCAATCAGTTTCGACTTATTCAGGTTCTTCAAACTCATGTTTCGCTGTCGACCGTACACTGTTTTGTTGGGTTTCTGTTCTGCCAGGCGTCTGAGTGTGTGATATCTGGGAGCGGTGCTTGTTTGTGTTGTTGATTTTCGCACTTGTTGACGGGTTTTCGACGTTGTCTGGGAAACGGTTGCGCAGGAAACGGCAAAAGGTAAACAAACCCGCAGAGGTCACGTGCTTTTTTACCGGCCACTCCGTGGATCACATGGAAAAAGACGCGTGCTCGTAGTAAGCGCGCGTTCGGGACTCTTGGACAAGTGATCACGTTACTGGGATATGTGATGAGGGTTATGTTAACAGGGGCTGATATATGACTTATGGAGCTATACATTCATTATCTAGATAATTTTGGACTATAGGCACTCTTTATCGAGTCACGTTCGTTGTAAACGTTGTTTGATTGAATTGTTAATAGGGCCACACGACACACGACACACGACTCGACGCTACGACACGGCACACAACAAGGGTATAAGAGCGTTTTGTATTTGATATGATTGTACGATCTACACGGTTTCGATGATCTATTTGCTTTGTATCTCCTCTAGGCCTTGATTGTTGACTATATATATATATCCTATATACTGCTCTTGTGTCTTCTTATCACTTCTATTCATGTCATATGATCCCATACATACGTCTTATGCTCTATGTGCGTCTTATACGCACGATATTCATATATTTTATATGCCTTCAGTGTTGTATATGAAATATGATTCTTATTAACCCCATATACACATACTATATGGGCTTTATAGTTCTAAAATATGCTTTATTTGCTCTACATGCACACGTATAAATGGAATATATGCTCTATTCCCCTTATATGCTCAACATGGTATTTATGCTCGATATCGTATATATGCCCAATATAGCATTTATGCGGTTGGTCCAATACGCACGCTTTATATCCTCGCTGCCTAATATTATATGCGGACATCTGATTTATCTTATCTTTCATGTATTAATAAAATCCTTATGTATCATAATGCCTCATACATATTATGTACGTTATGCTCTATATGCTGCATACTCGTCCCCTTGACGAATTAATGTGGGAACCATTAACTATTACAGATATCGTTAGTGGCTCAGAAAGAAAGTTAGGTCAATGGTGTTGGTCCTCATCATCGGAGTCTCTAAGGTATTGACTTTGATAGATCGCAATGATAGTCAAGCCTACCACAATCCACCATGGTATCCACGACATTTGGAGTTCTTCACCCCAGGTCATCAAGTAGCCCCAGATAAGCGGACCAGTACATCTTGCTAGTGCGTTCACAGATATTGTAGCACCATTAATCATGGCCCTATGCTTTGGCGGTGAGCAGTTGTGAATTATGAGAAGGATCTGTGGGTTGGACATTGATTGACAGAGAGTTTTGATACATGTGAGACTGTACATCACCAAGTGCGAGGAACGAGGATGGTCTGCCAATAATATGATGTATGGGAAGACAAAATAAATGATAGGGAAGAGTGAGATAAAAGAGCGATATGTGGCCAGTGAGTTGTAATTGCGATCTACGTACGGAAATACAACGACAATTAGGAACACCCCAAGAACACCTGTAGAGGAAAGCAAAGCACCAGTATCTTCAGACGTGTATCCAAGTCCGCCTGTTAGTTTGAAAGGGAACTTGGAAAGCAAATTTCCAGCCTTGTCTCTCGCCACGTCATAAGCAAGATAGACAGGCATAAACTCTTCAAAGACTGTAACATGAAGCGCCATAATAAAAGAGCAGATAACAGCATACAGAATTGGAGTTGTTAAAAGTTCAGTATAGCTAACATTCTCATCATCACCTGGTTCATGCATGGAGTAAGCCCTGATTATGGCTCTACTTTGACGGCGCGACAAAACATTCCTAATCGATTTGATAGAGTCACTAGAGTTGGAATCGTTAGACTTGCGGCGTGTAAGTGGTTGAGCTTGGGAATAGAATGAAGATTCAGGGTCGTAGTCGCTGTTAAGCTCTGAATCTGAATCTAAAAGAGGAGATTCTTCGTCAGGAGCAGCTCCTCCAAGGTTAATCTTGGGGCGTGAGATGGATTGTCCGGATCTCCAAGCCCTTTCTTTTGGAGAGAAACCCATAAAAGTCTTTATAAGATCACCAACTTCAATAAAGTAATCGTGACGGTACTTGTGCTGATGATGAGTCTCCTCCATAAAAAAAAGCATTATACACAAGCTGACGAAAACGAACGATGCGACGGTGATATTTGGTAAGGCATAAGGATGTGAAGTTGTCAGTGGATCTAAAAACTGAAAGAGAGCACCAGGCCCAGATAAATATCCTCCAATTATGGGCCCAACAATAGAGCCGAACTGCCAAACCATTGGCATTACTGAGAATGCGATGGCCTGGTGCTTGCGTTCAGTAGCAACTTCTCCAAGCATGGTACGGATAACAGCAACATTACCATTCAGTAGTCCAAGAACTGCTCTAGCCACAAAAGCCCACCAATAACTCTTAGCAAATCCTAGAAGCAGCGACGATGCTATGGACCCAGTGAGACCAATAAGAATGGTGGGCTTACGACCGTGCTTGTCAGCGAAGCGGCCCCATTGGAACCCCATGATCATCTGGCAAAAGGCAAACACCGAGGATAAGTACCCGGAGTATTTTGAAACCTCTGCCTCCGTAGTTGCAATGCCAAAATCACGCACCATAAAGTAGCAGTATGGAAAGAGAGACGTGAAAGCGATGGGCTCAGCGAACCGTACTAATGCGATAACAAGGATTTGTGCCCACGGAAACGTCCGCATCTGCTCACGAAACGATTCATTAACCTTCGGAGCCATCGTATGACGTTATTAAGTCTGTTGTCCTAGTTGTATATCTCACTTTAAGACTACCAGCGAAGTCTATAGTGAACCAGTATTGGAAGAAGACCCAAAAGCCAAGGTGCGTGTTGCGCGATGGAAGCGTTGATACGGAGATAGCCCCGATGCGGTAAACAACCGATCACTACAGACACAACCACAGAACCGACAATACACATAATCACACCACAAACCCTCGACCAGTTTTAAGAGTTTAAGTATTGGAAGACTCACAATAAAAGACTACCACTTTGGAAAGATGTTGGAACAGCTAGGAGCTAACACTGGTACACAATTACTGTGTTTGTACCGTTGGAGTTGTTTGTGGCGATTGTGTGGCACGCGACCTTGTTTTAAAGTGATCTCACAGCTCCGTCTCACGACGACGTCCATACCAGCTAAGTCTTTCATAGTGGAAGAGGTAACAAAAAAATGGTATGAATCCATAAAATATGGAACCCATGGGCTCCGGAATATTTGTAGCTGTTTCTAATATTGTTCTGTGTATTTTGTACTTACTACTGTAGGGCTTCCTGCTTTATCGAAGGTGGTTCTCTAAGTGCCTATTCCCTAACATCCATACTCACACTTCTTCTTCGGAGAGTGAAGGTCAGAACACACACGAGGTACAAATCCGTAGACACAAGTATCGACAGATTTAAACAGAGATACAAGTAAATAAGCCCATGTGTCGGTTCGTTTACCGGTGTGTCATACCGATTGGTAGATCGATGAGCATGGAGGTACTCATCGTTTCTGCTGTGCTCCTAACAATGCCATTTTTGGATAAGGAAACAATAGTGGGAGTACACTCAGGTCGGAACTTCTGCCATCCCCTCGGATCTCGACCCCACGAAACCCTCCCTTCACCACCACCAGGAAGGACAGGGTGAAGGCGAGGTAAAGCCAGGGACACTTGTTCCCATGAAGAAGATGGAGCCAATCATATCGTCAGACAAGAATATTGTTGTTGTCTCTGGAGGAACTGCCACAAACTCGCTAGTATCGCTGTTCCAATCGCTTTCCCCCAGCACAGCTTACATTCTGCCAATCTCCGATAACGGAGGATCAACCTCTGAGATTCTACGTGTTCTGGGAGGACCTGCGATTGGCGATATTCGATCCAGAATCACGAGACTTGTTCCCCATGAAGGGTTTAAGAGTCTTCTGAGCTATCGGCTTAAAGAAGATCACGAAGAAGCCAAGCAGGAATGGACCCAGATCGTTGAAGGTGTCCACCCCATCTGGGACGGTATCGAAATCCATTGCAAGGAGATGGTGAGAGCTTTTCTAATCCATGTCCATATGGAACTATTAAAGAAATCTCGTAATCCAACTACAAATTTCAATTTTGAGCTCGCAAGTATTGGAAACATGCTTCTGACTGGCGCACGGCTCTTTGTCGGCTCCCTCGATAGTGCCATTGAACTTATCCTACGTATGACGAGAATCGAGCCCAGTGTTCAAATTGTGCCATGTCTTAATACAAACTACACATACCACATCTCTGCACAGTTGCTAGACGGCGAAATCATCACTGGTCAGTCTCAAATATCTCATCCAAATGAGTCATCAGCACAGGTTCTCAGCTCAACAGCTTCCGTGAACCTTTATGACGCCAACGACCACCCGAGACACACAAATAGTTTCTACTCGATAAACGCTCTTCACGAGGATGTCCCATATCAGCATCCCGATCTTCTAATATCACAGCTCAAGTTCTCCAAGACTGTGAACTCCCCTCTCAAATCCCCCATTTCCCGTATATTCTATATCAATCCCTACGGTGAGGAAATCCATCCTAAGGCCAATTCACGCACCATTCAGTGCCTGAAGAATGCAGATCTGATTGTGTATTCGATTGGATCCCTCATGACAAGTATCGTTCCATGTCTGATCTTACAAGGTGTTGGAAACGCGATCTCTCGCAACACTACGGCTAAGAAAGTGATGTTGCTGAATGGGAATCATGACCGCGAGACGTTTGGACTGACTGCGCTGAATTTCATCAATACTGTGTATGATTCCGCCATCTACAGTTATGGAGAAGCTCCTAGGTCCATGGATTATGTTGATATTGTGACTCACTTGCTGTACGTCGAAGGATGTGAGATTAAAGTCGATATTGATAGTATTGGGAAACTGGGGATTAAATGCGTGCCCATTGCAACTGAAGAGACGAGCTTGAGCGGGAAATTGCACCTCTATGAGCTTGGAGGGTTACAAAGATCGCTACAAGAAATGATAAATGGTTGAGTGGTGTAGCTGGAGACAAAATAAAAGCGTTTTGGATCAAACGGGTCAATATCACTGGACTCTGAATTTGGAAGGAATCTTGTCGTGCTTGACCTGTTTTTCAAATTGTCCAGGGGTCAACTTCATTAAACCAGGAATATTTTGCTCGTGCTCAATCTCGTGCTCATGGTGAAGCAGTTCGTGTTCGACATCTTCTTTGTGAACGACCTTGACTTCTGGGTCATTATCCCTGTGGTACTTGTTCCAATGATGAACCTCGTACTCGTGCTCAAAGTCACCGTGATGACCTACTCCCACTTCCATATCCGGGAACCCGCCACCTGTACTAGCAAATTTCAAGTACTCGTCCTTGCTCAATTTGTCATTCGAATTGCTGTCCATCAGTTGTAGAATCTTGGATACAATAGCACTCTTAGTACCTTCGCTGATCACTTCGGAGTCGTCGTGTGCTCCAAGACCATCGCCTTTTCCCACAACCTCTTCTCTATGGAGCCCATATATATTCAGGATGTCGCTTCTGTCCAAGAACCCTTTGTTCTTTGTGTCGTGTAGCTTGAAGAAGAACTCCGCATCGAACTCGTCGACCCCGTGCTCTTGCTTCATATGCCATTGTTCCCAGGTCTTTCCCTCTGGCATTTTCTCCTTAAGGTCCGTAGCACCATCGTGCGTTCCGTGTGTGAACGCAACAGTAAACAGCGACCCCAATACCACTTTACTAAGTCTCATTACCCACAGTAGAACCCTAGTTGGTGACTCGATCTGATCTTCAGTCCAGACACCTTGACTGAAACACTCCGGAGTCGAACGCTCGACAGCGCTTTGCCCATCGCGGAGCAATGGTGTCTGGGTGTTGTGGCTTCTGTCTTAGGCCAACGGACTTAGCCCGTAGCCACTCACTACATCAACTTTTTTACGTTTTTTGGCAAGCTTTTGCCCAACTAATAGCCAATCACACACGCACAAGGCCATTTAGTTTCATTTCTGGATTTCTACTGTGGTGATGAACGAAACTCACCCTGTTTTGTCGCAAATTCCACTCACGTCGACTCTCTTTGCTCCTCGCCCAGTTCGCTTATCATATAGTTACACGTCTCTGCCTGCGGTCCTACCACCAACACAGGTCTCGGAAGACAATCTCCACGCTTGGATAAAGGAGTGTGGCCATGTGAAAGAGTCACTGTTACAGTACGGCCGACGCGAACGAGAGGACTACGAGAATTGGGAAAAGGATATGGTGAGGATGGCGCCGGGGTACATGGACCATCACCTCCTCACACCACAGAAGGCGGCTCCAAGCTCGATTGCAAGCGGAATAGATATGGACTTTACCGGTTTGAACATCAAATAGATGTATGGACTCGCTGTTTGCATGTATAGGTTTACGGGTTGTATACGAATGAATGCCACTGCTTTACATTATGGGCTACTCTATCTCTGTCTCGTGTAGTTTATACAAGATGCCAGTCTAGTATATCAACCAATCATGCTTCTCTTTCTGCCTCTCAATCTCACGTCCTCGTATCTCTTAAGAACCTCTTTCAGCTTACCCTTGTCCTTACCATAAGCACTTTTGTATCCATCCATGAGCCACTCGTTGTACTTATCAGCAGACGTTGGGTGTGTGCTTAGAATGGCTCTCTCTAAGACATACAAGTCCACAGCTTTATCTTCAACCAATGTGCTCTGTGAGCCCAACCCAAAGTCGATCAGCACGGGGACAGACGAATATCCATCTTGTTGTAGCATCACATTGGAGGAAGTAAGGTCGCCATGGACAACACCACTGATATGTAACTTGCCAATCATGGTCCCGACGGCGTTCAGCACTTCTTTAACACTGCTTTCCAATGGGGTATCTTTCTTCTCCATTAGCCATAAGTAGTTCTTCAGGCTGCTTGAACCCATGTCTGTATCCTCGCCGATGTACTCCATCCACAGCACACCGTTCCTTGGATCACAGCACAGCAGACTGGGGGTGTTCACGCCGTCGAGCGTGCATAGTCTTTGAAGCAATCTTGCCTCAGCAAGAGTTCGGTGTTTTGTAAGCTGGGCATCAAGTTGTGGGTGTCTGTAAGTCTTTGGAGGTCGGTACTTGATGACGTATTTACTGGTGTTTTGAACGTTCGGTGGGTTTGACAGTGGGAGGTATGGGTGCACTGAAGTTGTGAAGATGAGCGATTCTGCGCCCTGAGATACCAGCTCCAACGGGATATTCTGTAGATGGGAGCGTGCCCCCTCCAGTACAGCGTCAGACATGGCTGATTAGTGGCCTGACTGAATAGATGACCCTTTCGTATTCCAGTGATGAGAACACCAGTTAAACAGAGGCTCGATGAAGCTCACGAGGGCGAAGGCCCTCCACCATAATGCTTATGAGCCCTGGTATTCCCGCGAACTAGCTCGATCCTTCCGCGAACCCGCTCGATACCTCTACCGACGCGCCTGGAACGGCCGCGCCCGCCTGATAGCCCCTGTGCATGGCGGTACAGCCACTGAAAATATCCCCGCCGGTGACGAGCCCTTCGCTAAACTAGGCGGGGCGCCAGAGGGGCAGCATGCCAGTGTGTGCACGTTATAAAGTGAGAGATCCCTCCACTACACATGAACATGAACACCGATGCCTAATACCACAGGAACGCACTTCTAACCAGCGTGAAGAATGTAGCCGCAGGGAACACGTAGCACACAGCCATACATCCCTCACTAGTGAAGCATACATCTCGGCCCCTGTTTTTCCAATACTCTTGTAGCCTCATGGTCTCATGGTCCCATGGTTCCATGGTCTCATAGTGTAGGTGTGAAGTTTGATTGTTGGGGACGCAGGGAGTCCCCAACAGAAACGCGCAAGGGGCGTCAGTTCGTGGTAAGGCCGACAGCAGCCACAGAAGCCAACATGACTCGGGCTTACACCAACAATGAACTAGCACGGGTGGTGCTTTGGTCCCTCAACAAAGGGTTCCAACCACCGCCACGCAAGCAATTTTGCAGGGCTGGCAGTGCTTGACACATCCATCACAAAATGGTTGTGTGCCCAAAAGACCGACGCATGTCGAGTTTTCGGTCCCGTGTGGAGGGAGTCTGGCTGCGCTGCTTTTGAAACGAAGCAAGCGCTCGCTATTACCCATCCAACGGCGTGGATTGGTATGTGTGGATGTGTTTATGGACACTCCGTCACCCAGTCAATTGTTGAGTCTAATTCTTGGCTAATGCCACTTTTGCGACACATGATACGCATTCTAGGTCGTTTTTTCACTCGCTTAGAAGATCCAGATGGGCTTGTTATCGCCTAGTAGCTTCTTTCTTGATATATGTCTTTCTGTGTACATCTCACTTGATATTTGCATCCCTGAGCACCGCTTCCCGGAATACTGCTTCTCTTTCCCTCTTGTTGGATCCCTGTTTGGGACCACGGTACGAGTAACGCCGGTAACGCTTTAGGCATTCCAGCAGAAACCGGATCTATGCCAACATCTGTTACACTTTCTATTCTGCCTTAGTCTGCAGTCTCTAATTATGTCCTTGCTAAAATATTTCATTGATTGTTTCTATAATTGCATGTTTTTTCGTACCCTCTCCCAGTAGTCAAAGCGTCCCTAAAGGACTCATAGCTGCATGCCCATGCACCAGAGCGAATACGCATCTGGGTGGATATACATAGTTGGTGTTTTTTTTCCTTTGGCCTTGTAGTCGAAAACATTTTATAATTAGACCTGTTTTCCCCATTATTCTAGTCTGATAAATCCACTTTGGGCATTGTTTGCTGGAAACTATTACTCCTTCTGTATACAAATAGAGAGCAAAGGGAAAGCGATACCAAACAAGCTATGTCCGCTCTTGCATCTCTTGCTGAAGGGTTAACTACTTCATCAATTGCTTCTATTCTGAAGAAGTTGAATTCCACTCAGATTATCTCCACTCTAGAGACCCTGGAGTCCAATGGTGTGAATGTCACGGCTTTTGATAGCCCAACTATCATTAAGCAGCTGAACGTCACACAAGTCACGGGTCTTTTGCAATCCAACTCCTCTACTGTCACCAACATTCTTCAATCTCTGGATGCAGAACAGATCAGTGGCCTTATTACAAGCTTCCAGAACACAACATCTACGATGTTCAACACTGCTGCTTCAACAAACAACACTGAGCTTGCTACCCAGGCAACTACTCTCGTCTCACTGCTCTTACAGAAGATTAACACCACCTTCACTGATTTCCAATTGGTTGGTCTTATGAAAATCATGGGTAACGGTGCTGCACTGGGTACTGGTGTCAAAGTTCTCATTGAGAAAGCCACCACTCTTATAAAGAGCTTTTTCGGTAATTCTCATGTCTCTGCCACGATTCCAACTCGTCTGGTCGAATTGGTTGAGGATTATCTTCCTGCTCTGTTTGGAGGATACCCTGATCATTCTGATGTTGTTCCATCTGCCATCTTCACAGCTGTCTTCGCCATTTTCACAATCATTTACACATTGCTGTTCCTCAAAAATTTAGCTCTCGGTCACAAGTTCTTAATAACCTTGGGTCTAGCGTTCTACTCACTCGTCCGTACTATTGGCTTCATATTAAGAATTGTATGGGCAAACAATCTGACTGAGCTCGCTGTTGGTTTGACTTCTACAATTCTGATCGTCGTCTGCACCGTCTTCTTGTCTTTCTTCAACTTGATTATGGCTCAGAGATACTTCACATGGAAGCATCCTGTGTATGGATCTTCTAATCTGTTCATCCCCTTGGTACACTTCACCTCTGTTCTAGTTATTATTCTCGTTATAATGACCATCGTTGCTGCAGTTGTGCAGATGAACTATCTGCTCTCCCAATCACATTTCAAAATAACAAAACAGATTATTCAGGCTTCATCTGTTCTTATCATATTTTATTCTCTTGCAGCTGTTGTTCTTGTACTTGGCTCTCGGTTCCTTCCATCTACCTCGCAGGACAAGCAAGTTCTTACGCACCAACCAGTCTGGATCAAGTCCTTCGGTTGGAACTACTTTGTTCCAAAGGGTGCTTCAAAGCAACAAAGTTCGGTTGCTTCCAAAGACAACAAGCATGCCATTAGAATTATTCAATCTACACACTATCACTATGACACCATTACTCCTCAAACGGAGCATGGGAATAACCTTGTTCATAACGGTTCCATCTTAATCATTATTTTCACCGCAATTCTCTTGGTAATTGCAGAAATTTTCAGATCTGCATCAACTTTCCTCGAACAATATGTCAAGGATGAGACCTGGATCTTCCACCCTGTGGTCATGTACATCGTCTTTGGTCTCTTTGAAACTATTATCAACTTGGTCTTTTTGTTTGGAAGAATTGATTTGAGGTTCTACAAGCCAGACTCCATTAAGTCCACACTGACGCCAACTTCTAGCACTGATACTGCTTCTAACACTGAAGACTTAGAGAAGGATATCACTCCTGCAGTTTCGTTAAAGGAGGGTGGTAAGATTAGTGTGGTCGAAAACTAGCGAGGGGCTGGCTTTCTACATGTTCATCTCACAAATACATACGCTTGTTACTTTTCTTGTTGAAGTCATTTCTGAAAATAAAATGACTCCCGTTTTTGCTTTCACATGATATTGGATAGTTTGAAATATATTGATGTCTCACTTTGGAACTACCTTGTAGCTACTTCGTAGCCTGACTTTGGGTAAATACTTAACCCTAATAATTCGGTTAGAAGCCCTGTCAGACCCCAGAGAGGGTGTCTACCAGCTATGAAAAATTTGTCCTACTGTTTCGAGAAACTCAGCCCTCTATTCAACCTGACGCAGCAGCTCTGGAGGCCTTAGCTTCAGTTTTTAAATCGGTATGTCTCTCCTTAATTTCGTACCATAAATATCTTGTTGGCCTGTTGCAATTCTCTTTATCTGATGAAAGAAAATAACACAGACCTGTACTGATGGCATTCCTACGGGTATGTCCAGCTGCAGATAGAATTATTGCCTTTGCTGATCATCTGAGAATATCTATTAGTTAACTGGAGTTTTGGTATATGGTTTCTTTTAAGGGTTCCTTGACTAACATCACAGATAGCTCCTTGAGTCTCCTTATGGGCACCTGGACTTGTTTAGCGTAATTGAAGTGTCTCTTCTCCGAATGCACTGTAGCAAACTTAAACTGCTTCCGCACAAAAAGAGCTCAAGTTTTGTCGGACACTTAATTGGCTTCTTCACGTAGCTAACTAAACGGTGTACTTCTTCTGATCCAACAGGCTACGAAAACAAAGTATAACGTGAAAAGAGTTAGAGTTGATGACACATGAAACCTATTTAAACAAAATTATTATACCGTTTTGTTGTAGATTTACTTCTTAGCAGTCAATCTACGCAAGTAGAAAGCCAATTCCTCACCCTCCAAGATGTAACCATCACATCTACCGGACTGGCCCGGTCTGGAAGAGATACAAGCGTACAATCTACCAGCACCGAACTGGGCGTTGACGGCGTGCTCAATCTTAGCAGAAGAGGATCTGGAAGCCAACTTTCTCTCGACCTTTCTAGACTTAGAAGTCTCCTCCTCCTCGCTCTTGTGAACCTTCTTACCAAGGGTCTGACCGTAGTGAGTCTCGTACCACTGTCTGAATGGGGTAGCATCAATCTGGACAATAGCGGACTTGGTCAAAGTGTTGGTTCTGACCAACTCGTTGTTAGATGGGTGGTAAGAGACACCAACAATTCTGGTCTTTCTGGTGACACCCTCAGAAGCCCAAGAGAAGTTACCCGTCTCAATTCTCAAAGCTCTGAACTTCTGGTTACCACCTCTGGTTCTGACAGTGTGGATTCTCTTAGCACCAATCTTGGTGTTGGCACCCTGACGACCGAGTTCAAATTTTCTTTTCTTTCTGAACTGGGCTCTCTTGGCACCGGTAGCGGAACGCTTGTGACGAGAATCTCTAGAAATACCCATGATGACTTCTGGTAAATGGTTAGTACTCTTAGCTCAATGATGGAAATGCAGCAGTTTTGGCTTTTGTGTTTTTGTTGCAGATGGAAGTAAGAGGTATGAAAGACTGAGCCCCGACAGCAAGTAGTATGAAGGTATACCGACAAGTGAAGTTCTCCCAATATTTTATGTTCTGTGGTTGTGTAGCTGTACTAGTAAATCACAGTGTGAACCGATTGCGTTGACGAGTAATGTTGTCGCCCCTGTGGTTCTCTTTTCTATGCGATGATCGAAAACTTTTCTTAAAAGAACGGATCACGTTGGTTAACACTGATGATGCTATTCTCTCGGTATTTGTGTCTCCATCTCAAGCTCCCTGCAAAACACTATCCTTACTGCGCCGTCGATGGACTTACTCTAAGGTGATTTGGATCCTTGAAGCTTCTCTGTGTGTAGGGTAGTTGTATGAGTGGAGATTTTCAACTTTTTCATTTGTTGCGAGTCGCGGGCGTTCTGGTCCAGAGAAAAAGTGCGGTGCGCCTGCCCCTACCGGCCTGGTAACGAACGCCAGCACTGTTCCGCCCGTAGTTAAGAGCTCGGTTGGAGCAGCACTGCCATCTTACTTTGTGTCAACAATGGCTTTAAGTCTTTCCGGTGTCTGGGTGTTCTGTTTGTGACTTTTTGTTTTGACACGTCGCAATATTGGCAGATCGCCCGGACACCTCAATAAAATAACCTACTCTATTGCACGTGCACAAGTTAGGACTGGTGCCTCTATTTCTTTTTCACCCTCTCCGTAGTGCCCCGATATTGCAAAGAAATTTTGTCAGGCATAAAGCACTAGTATTGTTAAGGGCATCGGGCGTCCTTTGGACCCAAGCATCGGCAAGAAACTATACCTGCGGAGGGAATGTCGTTCTACGACCAGATTGAAATTGAGGACATGACGTTTGATCCTCGTACTCAAATGTTCACGTATCCGTGTCCCTGTGGCGATCGATTCCAGATATTTATCGATGACTTGAACGATGGTGAGGACGTTGCGGTGTGTCCTTCGTGCTCGCTTATGATCCAGGTTATATTTGAGCCCGAAGACCTCGACCAGTACTACTCTGAGATGGATGGCGAGCAATGCATGAGTGAACCGATCGCTGTGTGATTATCCCGGTGGCCGCTGACATTGTTGCTGTCACTACTAGTTATTGTTCGTCTATTTAATTTTGTTTGTTACGATGTTACGACAAGAAGACAAAAACCTATGGTCCTCTGGATACTCGGGTTCGGAGGCAGGATCCCAACGCAAAGTGCCACCTTTTGAAGAGCATCTGGTGCGTATAATTGTTGCTCATGGTGATATTACAGGTAGCCCTAGCATCTTAGTGCAATCGGTTCCAGTGACCCTGCGAGCTTCTTCGATGATTATACTGAAGTATGCTCCCAGTACTGCTATCAGGTTGCCAACTGGTTATATCACTAGTTATGATTGGTTTCTTTTGTTCTTATGGATTGTGGAAGGGTATACGGAATGGAATGAATACCCTCAAATATGGTTATTGTTTAATTTGCATGCTTTCTTTTCTTAGTTATTACTTCTACTTCTAGCTTCCTCTTTTCTATTTCTGGGATCAAGGGCTTTTGGACTTCAGTAACGGTCAATTTCCGGCTTGCCTGTGCTTAAGCAAGTCTTTGTTTTATTGTTATGTTATTCTAAGCACAACCATATGCATGGGCACCGTGGCACCGTTTGATTCGGGAACGCCGGGGAGCGTCGGCCGCTTTTAGGCCCGCTTTACCACCACTAGAACTAACACTCACCATTCTAATTCGTCATAAAGCCCAGGAACGTATAGGAACATATTCATAATGAGTGACCCAGTGTTGAAGAACATGGTTAAACTGCCAGAGGTTGCAGCTCCAGTTCCTGTGAAAGCGGAAGAGAAGCCTTCTAAGCTGAAAAGAGTTGGCCGTCCTCTGCGTCACGTTCAGTATATTCCAACAAAGCAACTCGTATTCTTCTCAAAACACAAGGAGCCTTATTTCACATATGACATCAAATTCAAGATCCCTATCAAAAAGTCCAAGATTGTTATCCAGGTCAAGGCTGCGTCGCTCAGTCCAGTTGATATCAAGATCATCAACTCCTATACATCTAATATCAACAGTGAGAGAGGTATCGGTCGTGAGTACTCTGGTATTATTACCGATGTTGGTGACAACTACAAAGGAACTTGGAATGTTGGTGACGAAGTATGTGGCCTGTTCTTTCACCCAAATGGGCACGGCACGCTTTCTTCCAATATTCTTATTGATCCGGCTGTTGACCCTCTCATCAAGAAACCAGCCAGCATCTCCTTTGAGGCGGCTGGAAGTTGGATGATCACTTTTGGAACGGCATGGCAGATTCTTCAGAAGACAACTGTGGGCCAGGCATCCACTGTTCTTGTTAATGGTGGTTCCTCGAGCGTTGGCCTTATGGCAATCCAGTTACTTAAGAACTACTACAAGGTGGAGAACATTGTGACAGTCTGCTCTGGATCAGCCATGAGCCTTGTGAAGCAATACGGTGCCTCGCTGGCAATAAACTACAAAATAAACCAGGATATCCCTAAAGTTCTCACCGTGTTGACCCACTCAGGTGTATACAAAGACTTTGACGAAGAGGGCAACCCTATTGAACAGCGTATGCCAGTAAACAAATTTGATCTCATCATTGACTGTGTCGGTGGATATGATACCATGGCAAAATCTGCAGAATATCTGAAGCCAAGTACCGAGGGTGGCCAATATTTCACCACTGTTGGTGATAAGAAATTCAACTACCATGAGGATATCTACAACGGGTGGAGCCCAGTCGCTGAAGGTGCCCGTGGTTGGCTTGGTGCAATCTGGAGCATGAGCTATAACAAATTTACCTTCAACCCTTCGGCACCGGCAGATTGGCTTGTAACTGGTGCAGACCTCTTGGCGAATGGCGATATTGTGAATGTTATAGACAAGGTGTATGACTGGAAGGAATACAAACATGCAAAGGCCAAGGTCCAGTCAGGACATGCTCATGGAAAAGTTGTTCTCAAAGTTGAAGAGTTCTAGTGCGCTCTTACGTGTTTTTTCGGTTATGTAGTTTTTTCTTCTTTTAAGGGTTTCATCTACGTTTTTTCTTCTTGTTTGTCTTATTCTAGACTGTACAATGGATAGTTCATTAAGCATGTTTCATTTCGTCACCTGAAGCCATCTCTCTCCATGATAAACAGCGAGAGTGGATGGCCCCACCCTAATAAGAAGTAGTTAGTTAACCACCGTAAAGAATCCTATTAGTACAGCGATGGCTAAAGCATAATATGCCCAATATGACTTAGTTTGGTTTTTGCCGTCAACGGTAGCACTTGCCTGCTGGGCCGCAAGATATCTGATACGATCCTCTGGGTCCATTTTGTCCAAATCAACGTTACCAGATCTGAGAGCAGCTTCTCTTCGTTTTTGGGCTTCAGCAGCTTCCTTTCTTTTAATCTCAGCTTCCATTTTTTTCTGTGAAATCTGAGCGCTCCTGGAAAGGTTCTCTTGAACCATATCAGGGAACTCTCTAATGAAGACTGGGTTGTTCTTTGCGTTCCACTCCAGGCTGGCGGTAGCAAACTTCCGCTTCATATCGTCAGAGGTGTTGATACTTCCCGTGGTGGGCTCTGTACCAGTCATAAAACTAAGCAAACCATTAAGAATAGTAGCCACTGACCACGCTGGTTGCCATGTATCAGGGTGGAAGTCTGACATAGATAGACAGAGTCTGGTGTTGGTAGCAAACCGGCCGTTTGGCGTTGTCATTCGGATCTCTGGGGGCTTGAATGGGTAGTCTCGAGGGAATACCAAGAGGCCATGGTACTGTCCATCCGAGTATGGAGTATTTGGAGGCCCTGTTATAACGTAGTGCCACTCGAGGATGTTGCGTTCTGAAGGATGGGCAATGATGTAAGGCGGAGGGTTCTCAACCATCAGCTTGTACTCCTTATTGAGGCGCTTGTTTGCAGCTTTTGTAGCCATGGTTATCTATCCGTTAGGAGTTTTACAATCGAGCTGTCGTCTCTGCGGTTTGATAGCGTGAGACTTAGAACAAGCTGTTTGTCGAATCCAGCTGCCCTCGCCTTAGTGGCTTTGTGGTATCAAGCCCAAAATCCAGATGGCGGGCGCGAGCGTGCGTCTCTAGCGGATTTCGAAGTGGTGTGCGCTGGCAGAACCGAATCCGGAGCTCCACAGTAAAGCTTCTAGGAAGATGTCCTGGACACGCAAAACCTTCCCAATTTTTAGTGTTTCATGCGAAGGCTCTCTAGAAAGGGGAAGCTGAAGCACCATAAATGAGATTTATAATTTCACCAGCTGTGCCAACTGTTGTGTTTAGTGAACTGCTACGCACATCTATATAGTTCTAAAGGACGGAACGGAAGCCAGTTGAACTGCTGAGACTGGTGTTCCGTCTCTGGATATGTATTTCTGAACAGAGAATCCAATCAGGATTTGAAACTAAGGCCGGTTAGTCATTTTAAGTGTACCGGTTAAATGGGTTAGATGGTGGCGCTAGTATCTATCTCTATTGCACGAAGACATAGCGGAGTGGCCAGATTGTATATCATCCAGACACCATCCGGACACCATCAATGCATCATCAATACATCATCCGTACACCACATAGATGCCATGTCTCCCCCGCATGCGCACTCCTGATATTCCTTACTTTTGGGTACCTTATCTTTCTCACTTCTGGAGGAATTTCTAGATTATTTTCCTTTACTACTACTTCGAATGAGCCTCTTTACTCCAAATGGCTTGTCTTGATCTTGGGAGTATAATTTTTTCGTAAGTTTACCTGAAGCCTATCTTGCTGGGAATGGATGTCCGCAATTAAAGTAAGACCACCACTCGTCTACAGTATGTTTACCCGGGAACAACCAGTGTTCATTTGGAACTACCGACTCATCCTTCGTCTTCACTAAAAGAAGCGTCATAATCACTGTAAAAATTCTCGCTATCAATATTGAAGGTATTGTGCAATAAATTTTTTGGATTACAATTACGACTGTTGCTTTGTAACTGTGCTACTCTAGTCCCGCTGACTCCGAGCTCTGGGAAAATTGACCGAAAAAGAGTGCTTTGAGCATTGAAAGCCTGGCTTTGCAGGGCAAATAGTTTCTTTTCTGTAACTGTTGAACTCATACTGCCTAAGGTCGAGTCGTTGGATATCATGAAACTGAGTAAGCCGTTCAAAATTGCATCCACTGTCCAAGCAGGATTCCATGATTCAGGGTGATAATCCGAGATAGACAAACACAGGCGCATATTCGTTCTAAATCTTCCGTTTGGAGTTATCATTTCAATTGCGGGCGGTTTAAATGGGTAATCAGGTTTGAATATTAAGACACCATGGTACTGGCCTCCTTCATATGGAGTATCTGGAGGGCCGCTGATGACATAATGCCATTCAAGTATGTCAGATTCAGTTGGGCGGGCAACAATGTATGGTGTCGGTTCACTGACCATCATCTTGTATTCTTTAGCGAGTCGATTGGTAGCCGCTGCAGTTGCCATGGTCGTCGGTGTATCTGTATTATCCTGGCTGAGCTTCTTCTGTACCGAGACTAAAACCTCCCATAAAAAGCTTACAGGACCTGCTATATAAACGAAAATCAGAGTTATGGATGGAAAGGATATCAAATAAATAGGGAGATGGTAAATAGAGCAATTATACACAAGTGAATGACTTTAACTGAAGTGAGCAATTTAGTTATTTTCTCAATTATGTGAAGATAATCCGGTCGGATCAACGCTCTAACTCTCTCATTGTCCTAGAAAAAGTTCTGTAGGACTGGGCTGGCTTTCTGAAGGAAACTTATAAAAATAAATATCGTAGGCCTACGAAAAGATATGTATAATGATCGTAAATTAATGCAAAGATAATTTTTGAGAACGAAATGCGTAACGTGCAAAGAATGAATGAAGAAGAAGCCAGCCATTAAAAAACCCATGAGTTGTTGTAGTAAACATAAAACCAAATTATATCAAAACATGAAGGTCAATGCTTAACAGGAAATAAGGTCAACAACCTCCAAGTGGATTGGGTGACACTGACTACCAATGGACTCATCGTACAAGTTGTAGAAGGTACCAGAAAGGCACTGGTAGAAGACGTCGTTGTCACCGATAGCCAAGTTACCATCCTTAGTGACAGACCAGCCAGCAGCGTAGATGGCACCAGCTTGTGGTGGTGGACCGTCGAACTGGAACTGTCTGTTGGCAACAATAGAACCAATTCTACCAGAAGAGTCAGTCAAGACACCATCCACCAAGGTCATAGCCAATGAGGAGTTTGTCAAACAAGACACGGCAACTTCAGAAGAGGAAGAGCTAGTTGCGGTAGCAGCCGCAGATGAAGCGGTAGAAGAGGCCTGAATTTGACCGTCGCTAACCTGAGAAGCGACGTGAGTGGTGGCAGTGGTGGCAGTGGTTGAGGCCTGGACCTGACCATCATTGATCTGTGATACAACAGCGGTGGTTGAGGTGGATGTGGTAGCCTGGATCTGACCGTCACCAATCTGGGAAACAACTTGGGCAGTAGAGGTTGCAGCCTTTGTGGTAGTAGTAGCCTGGATCTGACCATCACCAATCTGAGAAACAACCTGGGCAGTAGTCTTAGTGGCAGCCTTAGAGGAAGTAGAAGTAGTAGCCTGGATCTGACCGTCACCAATCTGAGAAACAACCTGGGCAGTAGTCTTAGTGGCAGCCTTGGAGGAAGTAGAAGTAGTAGCCTGGATCTGACCGTCACCAATCTGAGAAACAACCTGGGCAGTAGTCTTAGTGGCAGCCTTGGAGGAAGTAGAAGTAGTAGCCTGGATCTGACCGTCACCAATCTGAGAAACAACCTGGGCAGTTGTCTTAGTGGCACTCTTAGAGGTAGTAGAAGTAGTAGTAGTAGCCTGGATCTGACCGTCACCAATCTGAGAAACAACCTGAGCAGTAGTCTTAGTGGCAGCCTTAGAGGAAGTAGAAGTAGTAGCCTGGATCTGACCGTCGCCAATCTGGGAGACAACATCTCTCTTAGCGAGAGAGGTAGTGGTGGAAGCAGTAGCGGTGGAAGCATAGGAGCCCGTTGTGATTGGCAAGACTGCGATACCGAAAGTCTTAGTGTAGTCGGTAGTAGCACCAGAAGGAGCAGCAGCACTTGGAGTCAAAGTCGTCCATGGCTCAGATGGAATGTAAGCACCCAAAGAGGTAGCGGCCAAAGAAGCAGAGGCAATCAAAGAGGTCTTTTTGTACTGCATTGTTTAAGAAGAATGTGAAGAGGTTTGCGAAAGAGATTTTTTCCGTTTCTATTCGAAGTTCTGTGATTGAAGTATAGGAAGAAGTAGCTGGCAAAAGTGGCAAATACAAACGACTTTATATAGACCTTTTTTTCATGACGGAGAACTCGGCATCACCCGGGAGCGGTGGATCAGATCTCGGGAAACTATTTAAAAATAGGACCTAAAAATAGAAAAGCATACCTGTCATGCAATTGTTTTGGGCTCCGAGGGGCGCGCCGCGACACGCGCCTTGCTCTTCGAGCTGCGCGTAACGCGAACTCTAGTCCTGAAAAATGCCTATTTAGGAAAAGAGTCAACATTGGTCATTACCGTGTTCGGCAAGTGGCTGGTCGTTGGGTAAGAATTTTTGCACCCGTTCCCCCTTACGATCAAGTGGAATTATGCGGAATAATGGATGAAAATGCAGAGTGCCAACGTGTGGGAGGGGGATGGGCGACACCATAGTAATCCCAGTGGTATGGTCCCGTCCATCCCGGGGGTTTCCATCTGGAAATCTGATCTGTATTGTATATATGCCAGGAGGAGGGACCGTTGTTCCTGCTGGACCATTACACCTCGTATAGGTAGATCAAAGAGTCGGCTGAACAGCCCGTGGATTGCTGCCGGCAGGTTGTGTTGCGCCGTCAATTTAATTGACCGCGCCTCTCTCAAATACATGTGGCACCGGCGGGTCTCACCGGTACGTTGAGGACGAACGATGACGAGCGGCTACGGGCTACCCATAAGCCTTCTGGTGCTAGATCGGATGGAAACAACGCCCAGAAAAGCTGTCAATTGCCCTTAAACACAATGTGACTTGTTATGTGGGAGATCACACGTATCATTCCGGATGAATAGAAGGGCAAATTTCTTGCCTTCAAGGGTATAGAAGTTCAAAGCACCTTCAATGGGTTCCGCTATGTTTGCCGGCCTGTGAACGTTACGTAAGCGGAAGGTACACACGCGCGTCAAAAGCTTACGCGTCATTGGCGTGTTTTGTGTAATCGGGCGGCGTGCCAGTCGGGGCTATGCGTGTGCGCTACGCTATGTATAATGGACGTATAAGCACCTTGTAAACGATCGTTATCTATGACAAGGTTATGGAGAGGCTCTAACAAGGGTTTAGCATGGCTATTTTGTGATTGTGTACAGTTCCAAGGGGAAAAATAATACAGAAGCAAGGCATGGACCCCTGTCGCACTCTTAGTGAACACCGCCACCGCTTCTTTTTTTTTCCATATGGAATAACATACGCGTCGTAGGAATGTACGTAGATGCTACGTATTCCGGATTGTGAGCTTGGCACTACACGGGGCAAGGAAATGACGCAAGCAGTAGAAGGAATGCCACGCGCCCTAACATAGCATACCTTCAACACACCTTTCAACACAAGATAAGCCTTCCAAAGAAGAGCATTCCGCGGGAAAGATGTATGCAGCTGGCGAATCCCTGGAAGAGAATGAGTTTACATACATTCTCGGGTTTTTTAACTTCACTCTTGTTTGGTGTCTCGTCTGTTTGTTGTGATAGATGAGGGATAATCAAAAGCTTACGTGGTCCATCTCTCCATGGTTATGGCAGGGCTCATAACACAACCATATCAGTTGATTTGTAATCCGGGGGTTTCGCGAAACCACTTTAGTGTGCTTTTATGGAAGAGGAAGGTGGAATTGGGTAAAGAACATTGGCATATAAAATACTACCAAGACATCCGAAAATAAAAGAATCTCAGGTTTTAGTTTTCCCCTTTCCCTTCTCTTTTGTTGGCACACTGCGTGGTATTGTAATTCTGTAGGCGTCCTGAGAACCATTCATCTAGAATTGCAATGTCAAAGCTCGACTTCTTCACGCTGAATAACGGCAACAAGATTCCCGCTATTTCTATTATCGGTACGGGTACTCAATGGTATAATTCTCAGAGGGTTAAGTTCAACGATAAGCTTGTTGAACAACTTGTATATGCGCTATCGCTTCCCGGAATTGTCCATGTTGACATTGCCGAGAACTATGGAACGTACCCGGAGTTTGGTGCTGCCTTGAAGAAGACTACCAAACCAAGAGATCAGATATGGATCACTGATAAATACTCCAAGTATGCCGCTCCAAATCCAAAGGCCGCTCTTGAAGATTCTTTGAAAGAAATGGGCGTTGATTACGTCGACTTATACTTGATCCACGACCCATTCTATGATGATAAGATCCCGGGCTACGACATTATTCAGGCATGGAAATATATGGAAGAGCTATATAAAGAAGGTAAGGCCAAGAACATTGGGGTTTCCAACTGGAGAGTTGAGGATTTTGAGAAACTCTTGCCTGTCTGTGAGATTAAACCAGTTGTGAACCAGATCGAGTATTCTGCATTCCTCCAGAACCAGACTCCTGGCATTTACGATTATGCCAAAAAGCACAACATCTTGCTTGAGTCGTATGGTCCTTTGGGCCCAATTACTCAAACTAAAGGCGAGACCGGTGAGTTTTTCAACTTTTTAAATAAGCTAGGTAAGAAGTACAAGAAAAATACCGGTTTAATCTTGTTGAGATGGGTGTACGAGACGGGAGTTCTGCCTGTAACCACTTCTTCCAAACCAGCAAGAATCGCTGAGGCTGGTACCATTTTCGACTTCAAGCTGGAGCCTAATGAAGTGAAGACAATTTCCGAACTTGGTGAGGCTCATCCAACTGTTCGCCAGTTCTGGGGCGCTCAGTACAATCAGTATAATAAGAAGTAATTGGTGGGATTAAATGGGGAATTATAGCTTGTTTTAATACAATATCTATATTTATGTGGTTATATTATAGAGCTTGTGGATTTGTCATGTAAGAGCTGAGCCGAAAGCATCAAATAGCTTAAATTATACCGGTGGCGCATTCGTGAACAAGTAAGAGATACTCTCACCATTGTGGAGACGACGAATTGCCTCAGCCAATGTTGGACTGATATCTATCTGATCAAGTCTATCGTTCTCGATGTTCACGGGTACTGTGTTGGTACAGACAATCTTCGTAAGCTTAGAGGATTTCAATCTCTCCTCAGCAGCACCAGAGAAAATCCCATGTGTCACAATAGAGATGACCTCTTTGGCACCATTATTCAACAGAGTATCAGCTGCTTTAACCAGCGTACCACATGTGTCAGCCATATCGTCAATCAATACACACGTTTTACCAGTTACATCACCAACAAGGACCATTCGGGACACTTCATTTGCTTTTTGTCTTTCCTTGTGAATAAGAGCAAAATTCAAATCAAGCTTGTCTGCAATGGATGCCACTCTCTTTGCACCACCTGCGTCTGGGGAAACAAGAATGGCGTTTTCCAGACCAATCTCCTCTCTGATGTATCTCAGTGTAGAGGGTTCGGCATATAGGTTGTCCACAGGGATTGTAAAGAAGCCCTGTATTTGAGAAGCGTGCAAGTCCATTGTTATAACGTGTTGGCACCCAGCAGTCTGCAGGAGGTTAGCAATCAACTTGGCAGTGATTGGGGCTCTCGACTGATCTTTTTTATCCTGTCTGGCATATGGGAAGTTAGGTATTACAGCAGTGATTCTGCGTGCTGAGGCGGTCTTGCACGCATTGATCATAATAAGAAGCTCCATGAGGAAGTCGTTAATTTCGTCTTCGCCACATCCGGTCTGAATGATGTAGACGTCCTCGTCTCTGACTGATTCACCGATACTGACAGAAGTCTCTTGGTTTGCATACTGGTAGACACCGATTTTACTCAGAGGAATTCCGAGCCTAAAGAAGATATGTTAGACCACATTACCATTCAGAGCAGGCTTAAGTAGAGCTTACCTCTTTGAAATCTTATCGGAAAGATCAGGGTGTGAGTTGCCGGCAAGCAGCTTGATTGAGTTAGCTGCAACAGACATCTCTTTATAGTTGATAAATCTGCGAATGCCACCCTCTTCGAGTGTAAAGACGCTGAGAAGAGCACCGAGATCGTAGAGCTTAACAGCTCTTGGGTTCCATGTGCTCTCTTTTTTTCTGTCTAGAGCCACATCTCGCAGCCAATGGTCGAAAATACTGTCATTTTATGTAGTGACAATTACTTCTTTCGGCCAAGCTGCCAATACCGCACTCGTATTTCTCCTACTGCCATAATCCAATTGTACGGGGATTAGGTTACAAAATATACAAGAAAGGCGGAACTGAATTTGGAAATTTGGAAGATCATCTAAAAGTTGAGGTTGCTTTGATTAATTGTAGTAGGTATCAGCAGCAAAGCTTTCAGTTATCTATTCGATGGACTAAGGCCATCCGTTACTTACAATTAGCCTTGGAAGGTATCTCGGGAAGTTCAGATGCTGCATTACATTAGGTCAAATTCTGGTAATTACATTTCTTTCTACTCTATCTGTACTTTGAATTTTATCCTTTTTTTCTTAAGGAACACAGAAAGAGCATCAATGGGAGCTACACCTAGTCGAGATATGTTATGTCTTAAGGCTTCATTCCGTAAGTTAAGATAGTAAAAGGGTGAATTTCTCTTCCAAATATCCAACCCAAACTTTGTAGAACTTTTGTCATTCCGAGCTTGGTTAGAAGAGAAATTGCACACTACATTTGATTAAACGATCTGTCTTGCGACAAGAGGAAAATCATGGAGAACATATCTCAGTATGGCAATATGCACTTTTAAGACTTGGCGATATTGAATGCAAATAATCTATAGAAAGAGATTCATGAAAGCAATCAATGCTTTTTAACAAGATTTTGCTGCTCGAAACTCTTTAATCTTTAGTGATATCGGTCTGAGTATGTGTTCTGAAGACTCCGACCAGTTTCTCGCACATAAGGCGTTGTTCACGTTTATTCGGCAATTTATCTGATGTAATGATACCTATTTAGCCCATCACAGATCTATATCTCAATAATAGTAGTTACTATGTTTCTCGTTTTGTTTCATTTGGTTTAGCTGTGGAGGCGACTCGTTCTTCCGAAGGGAAATATATTAGTCTCTTTTTTGTTTCGAATGTGGACTGTGAACGGTATTATTTCTTAAAAAAGTTCATAACGTCTCATTCCAGTCATGTTTTGAACATTAAAGAGAAAATACGAAAACTTTAAGTTGACGTTTCAAACTGAAATCATAATCTCAGTGAAGCACTATAAGATTTGAAATTCGTATCATTATTATTAATAAAACAAGTTCTAAAACATGCCATTGAAAACTCTTCTCTGAGGACAGTATATTAATACATTCAGTAGAGAAAATCTTGAACTGAGGACGTTTAACCAAAGATTAAAAAAAATCTCGATTTCTGTTCTTTTCTTCTATTCGTCATATCCCAAGAAGGGGTGTGCGGATGTGGTGTGCGGATGTCCGGATGAATGTTCTGATGTTTTCAGACTCAAACCATCAATGACACTGAGTACTTCGTTATGATAATATGATAATATATAGTCTAAATTGTTATAAAATTGGTTAGTAAAAAATCTGTTATGGTCGGGTTTATCTTCTAGTTATTTGCGCTAGCTATTGGGCTATTGTGGCTGAAGCGAAAGGCCGACGCCGACGCCGGGCGTAGGAGGAAGAGAAAGAGCAAAAGCAAGAGCAAGAGCAGGTAGAAGGGACACAACAAAACACGCCAGGATACAAGTTCAAGTTCCTATTCTCCAGTACTACTTCAAAAGTAACCATTTTGTCACCGCAACCCCGGTTTGCTTGTGGCAGCTCCTTGGTGACCTTTGCCGTTTATGGAATTGGTCCCATTAGTAACGCTAGAAATGTACGGAATATACAGTTATCTTACGACAAACTCACAAGCTCCTAACAACCTTCAAGTATTAACCAGTGAGCGTGACCACTACGGTTGTTGATATGCAGATTAGCAAGAAAAATGCAGACCTAAGGCACGGTTATCAAATCTTACACCCTGATCGCCTTTCTTTTTTTTTCTTTTGTTCTCGTCTCTCTCTGCGCTTTCTTCTTTATTACTTACCTTTATAACGTTTCTTTTTCTTCCGCTGGACTGACTCCAACTATGCCCAGAAGGGTTGTAAATTACGATCCGGCACCATACACAGGCGATGCTTATGGTCGCCATTAAGGAAATGTACCTACAGTGAAATAAAAAAAAACACGGCACCCACTACAGATTAACCGACAATGGTAGGTCCGCGCGGAGAGCAAATCTTCGAACAGAAAAAGGAAGCTGCTCGCCAAGATCTAGATAAACAATGAACGCAATACAAGTCAAGAGAACGACAAGAGATATGTCAAGGGTTTCGGAGTTTCTTGGGGATTGGCATGCATCAACTATATTTATACATCCCATCGACGGGATTTCCCCCCGTTCTCTAGGTAGGTGTAGTTTCTTGGAAAACGTGATAGAGCGGCGCTGCGGTCCATACCAGAAACCTTCGGTACTACTACCAAGGTATCTTTTTCCTTGGAGTAACCTATACAGTACATTTTTTTTTTGCAGCAGATGGTGCCAATGGGAGAGAAGAAGCTAATCATCTCTTCTTTTCCCATACCTGCAAACACTAACGGAAACCAAATAATAAGCACCATTGACTTGAACTCAGTATATCCCTAAGGGAAAGCCCTCATACGCTCGTGTATACGCTGCTCTCGAGAAACCGTCGGCTTACAATCTGCAGCCTGTATAGACGTCGCCTAATCGTTACAACCTGTCCGTTACAATCTGTCCGTGTGTGTAACCCCACCGGTCTTAATTGTCCACATCCACCGTTCTGGTTACTGCATCTGCGCAGAAAAGCCTAACACACTCCGAATCGCTTTCTTTTTTTTTGTTATTACACCAAGCACAGGCAATAGTACCTTATTGTGATATACTGCGCATATAAAGTACCCTGGCCATCCGGTGTTGTATTGATTTGGAGTCACCAAGGCAAAACTTTTTTCTTCTTGGCACACCAAAACCAAGTCTTAGTTATGTCGGATTTCGCTGAAGCTGCTATCCAAGCAGTCAGACTAGTGATCAGAGATGAAGATGACTCTGAAACGGTTGAATGCCCTTCTACCAATGAGTACGATGGAAGAGACCACCTCAGAATTCTCGCTGTCTTCATGATTCTTATATCATCATCCATTGGTGCGTTCTTCCCGCTGTTGTCTTCCAAGTACTCTTTTATCAGACTTCCAAACTGGTGTTGGTTTATTGCCAAGTTCTTTGGTTCTGGTGTCATCGTTGCTACTGGTTTCATCCATCTTCTCGAGCCTGCATCGGATGCTCTTTCTGACTCGTGTCTTACCGGTGTAATCACGCAATACCCATGGGCCTTTGGTATCTGTTTGATGTCTCTCTTCCTTCTTTTCCTTACAGAGATTATTTCTCATTACTATGTTGAGAAGGCCACTGGGGGCCATGCTCATGAGGGGTCCGCCTTCAGTAACGGTAAGTTGGATTACGAGTCGAACGACGAGGACCAAAAGGAGGAGACGACCAAGACTGCTACAGAGGAGCCTTCCATCGCTATTGGTAAGAACCACTATTCACACAGTGCCGACCACCAGGATCCAGAGGTTATCAACACTCCAATGAGCCAGAAGGAAAGGGAAAACTACCTGAACCAGATCCTCTCCGTGTTCATTCTTGAATTTGGTGTTGTGTTCCATTCTGTCTTTGTTGGCCTTTCTCTTGCTGTTGCTGGTGAAGAATTCAACACTCTTTTCATTGTCTTAATTTTCCACCAGATGTTTGAAGGTCTTGGTCTTGGTACCAGAATTGCTGAAACCCCATGGGAGCCATCTAAGAGATTTATTCCATGGTTACTCAGTTTGGGTTATGCTTTGTCCACTCCAATTGCCGTTGCTATTGGTATTGGTGTTAGACACTCTTTCGTTCCAGGTTCTAGAAGAGCTCTCATTGCTAACGGTGTATTCGATGCCATCTCTGCGGGTATCTTGATTTACACGGGTATTGTGGAACTGATGGCCCACGAGTTCTTGTACTCCAACCAGTTTAAGGGTCAAAATGGTTTGAAGAAGATGTTGTTGGCATACTTTGTGATGGCTACTGGCGCTGGTCTTATGGCTCTCTTGGGTAAGTGGGCTTGATCTTAGATCTTAACCTCTGCTATTGCTGTTTTATGGTCTCTTCATGATTTTCGTATTATGTCTTCACTAATCTTACTATTTTGCATATATACACATATACACGTATACATAACCTGCATTTGCCTTCGTAATCAACATTTCCCATATAATCGGGATTTGTAGATTTGTCAAATATTACATAAGCGGGATTAAAGAACCGCGAATCGGGAAGCTCATCGCAGGCAAAAAATTTTAGAGATAAAAGAACATAGAATAGCACAAAGCTTTGCATTAAAGCTTCAAAACCTCACGCTATTCAAAACCAATAGCTGCAAATATTTGTCAAATATGGTAAAGTCGTATCAGCGGTACGAGCAGTCGCACTGCTTTGGGGTGATTTCGTCTCGCTCGAACGTTGTTTGGCTCCCAAGCACTTCCAAGTCTGGTGCAGGACAAGCTATCAGTGCTGGCCTTGAGGAGATTCTGATTTGGGACATTAAGACCGGTGAGGTTGTTAAACGTCTCAGAGATGGGATATCACCAGGTGCATCTGATGCTAAGCTTACGAAACCAAGTGAAGTTACCGCATTGACATACCACCCGGAAACCAATATCATTGCTGCCGGTTATGAGGATGGTTCTATTAAAATTTGGGATTTGATGTCTGGCACAGTTGTGATTAGCTTCCAAGGCCACAAGTCCTCTGTAACAATACTTAAGTTTGATTCTGAAGGAACAAGAGTTATATCAGGCTCAAGAGATTCTAGTATCGTATTCTGGGATTTAGTTGGTGAGACAGGTTTGTTCAAGCTCCGAAGTCATAAGGATGAGATTACAGGCCTTTGGTTTTCCGAAGAGTACCTCATCTCAACTTCAAAAGATGGACTGATAAAAATCTGGGACTTGAAGACGCGCCAATGTATTGAAACTCATGTTGCACATTCTGGAGAGTGCTGGGGTCTTGGTGTATGCGGGAGCATTATCATTAGCACAGGTGCGGAAAACCTAGTCAAGTTATGGAAGGTTAATTTCGAAGAAGAGCAAGTAAACAAGATGCTAACCGAATGTGGCTCTTTTGAAAAGCAGAGCAAAGCAAGAGGGACAAGCGTTACTTTTAAATCAGCTGGAAACAACAATTTCTTCTTCATTCAGAATGCCGACAAGACTCTAGAGGTTTTCCGTATTCGAACAGACGATGAGATCTCCAAGGCCTCCAAAAAAAGAGAAAGGAGATTGCGAGAAAAGGGCTATGACTCTGAAGAAATTGCGCGTGCTCTCAAAGAATCACAGGTGAATATCCTTGTCCACCCGTGGTGTATCCTCAGATCCACCCTTAAGATCCGCAGTGCCACATGGGCCGTTACGAACACTCACAAACTTGACATTTTACTATCCTCTACGAATAATACGTTAGAATACTATACCATTGCATATAACCCCAAAGAGGTCACACCACCACAAAGGTCCTATTCAGTTGAACTACAAGGACACAGAACTGACATAAGATCCGTCGATATCAGTAATAACAACAAGCTTCTTGCAACTGCGTCTAATGGGCTTTTGAAAGTTTGGAACATGTCCACAATAAATTGTCTGAGAACATTTGAGTGTGGATATGCTCTCTCTGTCAAATTTTTACCAGGTGGTACGTTGCTCGTTGTTGGAACCAGAGCTGGCGAAATTGAGTTATACGATTTAGCGACTTCTACATTGCTAGAGACAGTTGAGGCCCATGAAGGTGCAATCTGGTCCTTGGATTTGACTCCAGACGGTAGATCGCTTGTTACGGGTTCAGCTGATAAAACTGTCAAGTTCTGGAATTTCAAAGTTGAACAGGAGCAAGTTCCAGGCGCAGAACGGATGCTTGCCAAGATGAAGGTCTTCCACGAAAAGACACTGGAGTTGAATGAAGATGTGTTGGCCGTGAAGATCTCGCCTGATTCGAGATACTTGGCTGTTTCATTACTGGACAATACCGTAAAAGTCTTTTTCTTTGATACGCTAAAATTCTACCTGAGTCTGTATGGTCATAAGCTTCCTGTTCTTTCAATTGATATTTCTCACGATTCCAAACTTCTTATTACGTCATCTGCCGATAAGAATATCAAAATTTGGGGTCTTGATTTTGGTGATTGCCATAAATCTATCTTTGGCCATCAGGACTCTATCATGAACGTCAGATTCGTTCCTGACTCTCACAATTTCTTCAGTGCCGGAAAGGATGGCCTTTTAAAGTACTGGGATGGCGACAAGTTTGAATGTATTCAAAAACTCTCTGCCCATCAGTCCGAAGTCTGGAGCATCGCCATTGCCAGTGATGCCAGTTTTGCTGTCTCCACATCTCATGACCACAGCATCAGAGTTTGGTCAGAAACTGATGACCAAGTCTTCATTGAGGAGGAGAAAGAGAAAGAGATGGATGAGATGTATGAAAAGGGGTTGCTGGAGTCCCTTGAAGGTAACGATGATAGGGAGATCGATAATGATGAGGACGAAAAGGACGAAGCAATTGGTGTTCACCAACAGACTCTGGATACACTGAAAGCGGGTGAGAAACTTTTGGAAGCGTTGGAGATTGGCTGGAAAGATATCTATGATCAGGAAGAATACAGAATGAACTACAATACCTGGTTGAAGATCAAAATTGGCCAGCAACCAATGCAACCAATGCAACCAGCCAGAGAAGCGATTTTGACAGCCTTAAACAAGAGCGGCTCTGAATATATCCTTGATACACTGACGAAGATCAAACCTTCTCAACTGGAAGATGCTCTCCTTGTTTTACCATTTTCCTATGTCCTCAAATTCTTCAGAGTCATTGAAAAATGGACCAAGTCCAAGACAGTCTTGAAAGAGAATCTGACTATTATATGCAAAGTTCTATTCTTCCTGATCAGATGTAACCTATCTGAGCTCAACAGTTTGAAGGATGAACAAATGAAGAAACAAATTAGTAACGTCAAAGACTATTTGAGAGCTGAATTGAAGAGCAATACTACCGAAGTGGGATTCAATGCCCAGGGTCTGAAGTTCTTAAGAACACAATGGAACTTGATGCATAATACTGAGTTCATTGATGAGTACGAGCAGCAACAAAACGTTGAGAAGACAGCCAAGAAGAGAGTTTACCAAACAATTCAGTAAAAACTCTCCTAGGAGCGGCATGTTTGTAATAACCATAGAAATGTTAGCATTACATCAATTAAGCACACAGTAGACTGAAGGGAGATGCCAAGCAGGAGGGACTAAAGACGGCCGAAGAAGTACTAAAATGGTGGAAAATTCCAAAAAGAAAGATTTTAGGATAAATACGGATGTTGCGGAAGTTTTCTAGCGATTTTTTAGTATTCTGATGTATGGTGTTACACCAATCTGTACACCCAGTTTCGACCTTTTATGAGACCTTGAGCTAGCACTCTTTCCTGTCGATTTCGGCGTTAATCGGCTGTAAGAGAGTATGAGCTTCTCTCAAAAGAACTCGAACGAAGCTACGCAAAGAGAATATCCTTGGAAATAATAAAACTACATGTAGTTTTCCAGGACCGCTAAACCCGACATAAATAGAAATGGTCTTTTTTTTTATCTTTTCTTTTAGATATTTTAGAGATGTTAGATGGAGCAGCAGCAATGGAGTTCCCCTTGCTGGAACGGCGGCGATATTCGCCGTTACTCGGAACAACACACCACCAACATATATAAATATTTAGCACCCAACCACCACCACTACCACAGACACTTAAGTGACAACAAACATGCAAACACATTGAAATACTGCTCAACTAATCAACTATCATAATTGTTTATTTTATCAATTCTTTTGGTTGAAATTTGCGATTCATCCCAGACTCCGTCCTAGTGCACTGAAAACTTCGAGTACTCATCGCTTCAATCGGCTTATTCTGATTTCCGACTGAAAAACCCTTAAAACTGAACCCTGAGAAGGACAATTGAACTGATCTTCAATTAATATCCTGTGATATTACAGACTTAGGAAGGAGTAAGTAAAAATGAGCTCGACAACGATCACCACCTATACTACGGCAATCCCGGATAGCATTACTCTTCTAAACCAGTATCGATCACTCACGTCTGTTCTAGCCACTGAAACTCAGCGCTTGCAATTCATCCATGCTTCTCGCTCATTGGAGTATGTGGTTGCTTCCCTTGCAGTCATATCTGCTCAACAGGATCTCGCCACTGCTACCACTGCGGAAGCAGCAAAAGCTTCAGCTACTGCAGCCTATTCTGCAGCCTACGAAGTTCTCGCTTCCCTGAAGTCTGAAGATAACATTTATGGAACATTACCTTCTTATGGAGGAAATATGGCAATGGCTATTGCAATGGGAGTTTTCTTTACCCTTCATACTCTCTTGGGTACCTTTTATCATACCTGGTGGTTTGTTACTTCTTACTTTTGTGGCGCTGGTCTGGAAATGGCGGGCTACATTGGCAGAACACTTTCTGCCCATGACACAAGCAATATGGATTACTTCCTTCTACAGATTATTTCGTTAACCATCGCTCCTTGTTTCATTATGGCTGGTATTTACTATTTGCTTGCCCAATTGATCATGGTTTATGGTACCCAGTTTGCCCTCTTAAGGCCGATGATGTACTCATACATCTTTATCACCTGCGATATCATTTCATTGGTAATCCAAGCAGCTGGTGGCGGACTCGCTGCTACTTCTTTGAAACAATACAAATCGACTTCCGGAGGAACTCATGTTATGGTTGCGGGGTTGGCGTTCCAGGTGTTTTCAATGTCAATATTTTTGTTCCTGTTCTTCCACTTCTTCTGGAAAATTCGTTACCTCCGTAACGATCACCATAAGTTTGAGGAGAAATTCAACCCACGATACAAGCACATTCGAGAAAAGAAGTGGTTCCAGTATTTCCCAATTATTATACTTATAGGTGTACTATTTGTCTACACAAGATCGATTTACAGGGTCATTGAACTCTCTGAAGGCTGGAGGGGCTTTTTGATTATTCACGAGGTTTATTTCATGATTCTTGATGCCTTGATGATGGCGCTTACTTGCCTGGTTTTCATTCCTTTCCATCCAGGAATAATTATTGGTAAAGGTTCAATACCTGTTGAGGGTATGCCAGCATACAAGAAAATGATAAAGGCGGAAGCTCTTGCCAATGAAAAGTTTGGTGACGAAGATACATTTGATAATAGACAAGATAGCTTATCCCCGAGTTAGCTAAGGCTTCTTTGAGTTCTTCTTGTTATAACCAACTTCCTTGCTTCTTGAAGAACATTCTTATGTTTTCTGAAGAGTTAATTGTACTATAGCAAGAGGCTGAAGTCACTATTATATTAATTCTTTTAATACCTTGAACATACAATAAAGCAATACTAAATAAAGAGGTACGAATTGATAGGCTACTCGTCCTACTCCGTAGAAGAAATCTCATTAGATTGGTTTTCGGGGCAACCACTTAGCTCGCGTTTGGAGACACCACTCAATAACGAGGTCTGACGGGCTTTCCAATTCTTCTTGATCACAAAATAGCCCCCAATACCTTTTTCCAAATTTCCTGAAACCCAATGACCTGAGTAGTGACCAGACTTCAGAGCACTAGTAACAACATGAGATTTAGTCATATAGTAGTGATCATCACCCTCAATATACACAATTGCATTATGCCATGGAGTTGGAATATGAAGTAAGTCGTCATAATCTGGTTCTTCATGAGAATCAAGTTTCCACAGAATTCTACCCTTGTAAGGATTCACAAGCTTGATACCAAACTTTGGGCCTCCATTGTGATGTGCATGAATGGAAAGACGCATATGGAATGGGAAAAACAGTTCGACTAAGTTGGAGTATGCATCATTTCTTTTGATCATCTCAAAGGCAATAGTGGAGGAAAGCTTTTTTAATGACTTTCTCGAGAGGTTCTCCCTTTCCGTGTTTCTCAAGTCTTCCTCCATAAACTTGGAAAATCCCCTATAAAGATCAGTTCTTGGGCCATTAGATTTCAATTCTGTTCTCAATTTGCCAGCATCAGTATCACAAGCAGCCATCATCATCTTTCGTGACAGTTCTGCTTCCAAGTCAATATTGGAGCAGGTGTAGTGAGGAAGCTCGACCTGATAAACTAAGGAAGGAGTAAAGGTACCGTTTTTATTGAAGAGCATGTCTTTCAGAGAGACAAACCCAATCAGATCCTCATTCTCAGCTCCCTCATTTCTTCCAATAGACTTTGAAAGAACCTTCAATTCCTCTGTGTATGTATCAACTATGTCATCGTCAACACCAATGCAATCGCTGAAAACATGTCCATCGGATACTATATAAAGCTTCATACCTGGTGGATATACCACCTTGACTGCCCTGATAACCTCAATTAATCTTTTGATTGCCAGCTCTTCTCCTCTGTCCGGTTTTGTTGAATTGACTTTGTTCATATTGGGAGACTTGCAAGGAAATGCCGGAAGGACAGCTTCAATCCGCAAGTTTCTTTTAGTGAAATAGCTAAGCTTTCCGATGAAGTGTTCCCTACCATGCTTTTCCCATTGGTCACCCTCCTTTATTTTGTTTTTAAGGGTGCAAGAGAACAAGCTTGCAACTAAGGTGGCAATTGAACAATCACTATCAAACAGCGGTTTAACCATGGAAAAATGAACTCTGGAGCTGCGGAGAACAATCTCACAAAAGTATTGGTGGAATTCAGTCAAACTTGAGTGGTCAGCATTATAACTGGCAAGAACGATACCACGTATTTGAACCTCTCCCTCCTTATTATACTCAAGAACATTCAAGCCATCACAGTCTCTCCATTCTACTGGAATACAGTTTTCTGGTAAGGCGGAAATGGAAATATTTATCTTGTGGCACCGATTGTGCCCACCACCTTTAACAGTTAAAGGCTTAGATATCTTTTTAAACAGCACATTCCAATAAGTCTCAATGTCAAACCCTCCCTTAGTTGAGAAACTTAACAAGTTAGAATCACAATCTCTAGTATACAAAGCAATAAACTTGCTGAATGTGGAGTTATCTTCCTGTTCGTTTTTTATACTAGACACGGTCATTCTCTTCTTTGCACTTCTGGCCTAATTGGCAAAAGCAAAACTAGAACAATACCTACTTGAATGGAATTGAACATCATTAAATATATAGTACGACATTATGAATACCGAAAATCAAGGTTCGCATCCTTTTTTATTCTGTTCTTGAGGCAATGCGACTAACCACCCTAACAGAGTATGCAAAGACACCCAGATGAACCTGTACGCTCGTGTTCATGGAAGTTAGAGGTTCTCGAAGTCAAGCTCATGATTGAAGGTCAATTTTCCCTAGATGATTTAATAGTAGAAAGAGCCGGTCTCACCCCATAGCTTGAGAGTACAACTCTTTTTCAATATGTTTTAGTGATGTGATGATGTGATGATGTGATAATGTGATAATGTGATAATGTGAGTTGATTGCCATATCGCTCGCTGATCGTTGTGTTGTAGATCATGAAAGAAAAAGCAAGTAAGCTAAAAAACAACTTGAAAATGTTGAGAACAAAGAAGCAGAAAAAAAAGATATGATTAAGCGTTTACTCTATTCACATGAAATAGAACCAATTATGTTTTTACTGAGGTGCCTTCTTTTTTGTGAATAGGAGAGTCTCTATGATTGAACGATGAAGCAACGAATAGCTGATATCACCGAAGCTAGCTTTAAAGCACAAGGATAGCCTTTCAATGACCCAATTTTAAGAGAACACTTACTAATGAACAATAGCTATAGTAATTTCTTCTCGACTCGTGTAGACAGAACAGCATATGAAGGGCTGTTCGAAACGATTCAAGGTGCAGAGACCATAGAGAGCTCCATGAACTAACAGGCTCCCTTAACAGAGAATAAAGCAAGTGGCAGCTAACTATAGACTACGGCTAATATCACCGAGTTTTTTTTTTGCGATTTCCTCAATTGTGGAATGTACTGTAAAAACAATGAACTTTGCCATTAGGATCATGGTACATTTATCCGTGAGAATTATGATCGGACAGACAACACAGCCTTTTTTTTTCTCTAACAAGTCACGAAAAAGTCCCCCACGGATCATCCGCAGTCAAGAGCCACTACACTGAAACCATAAATGAGATATAAATACATTTCTCTTGCGAGTACTAAGACCACATCTATCACGCTATTGGAGAAAGATGGATGAAAGCGAGACGTTGTAGAGGCGAAGTGATTGGAAAACCCCGTCGGAACAGAACGAGAATCAACAATGAAGCTTATGTCTTAGGAGAGGAGCTCATTTGCTTTGATCAACAGATTTAGAAATACCAATACCATGAATTCTTTGGGTGTGTGCATTGTTTGGGGCCCACTTTCTTACGTTTCGGATTTCATCCGAAGAGTAGCCTGGAATACGGATATTCCAGTTCTTTTCCAAATGCAACTGGACGTCCTTCATATCAAGAGTTTCGGACTTCCTATGTTTAGCAAGGCGACAAGCGAAACTCGTAACGCTAGTTACAAAATCATCAGCAAGATCTAGCAATAATTCTTCCACATCACCATCAATTGTAGTCTCACCGTCTCCTTCGTCAGCACCAACAGTTTTCACTAATTCACTGAGCTTGCGCTTAGACAGCACTCTATCACTGTGCATCTCATATGGTGGTAACTTCAAGATGGCTGGAGTAGACAGAGCTGGAGCAGCAAGACCTTGACCCCCAGTCAAACTTGGTCTTTGAGTGATCTGCGCTGGCTGAAGTGGTTTGGGAGTAACATTAGCACTGATTGGTAGAGATGGAACAGAACTTTTGAAGATATTGTTAACAGGTACATTCATGGAACCTATACCGTTGCCATTTGGTTTTGCAGCAGCATTCACATTAGTCACTGGTGTGTTTGGAGAGGCCGAAGTACCAGTTGGACCTCTGTTCACCAATGTATTGCCTTGCGGCTGAGGTGTGCTAGTACGAGCTTGAATTGGTTGAGAAATATCTTGAGTTGGCTGTTGAAGCTGTACCTTCTTCTGCTGCGCCAAAAGATGCTGTTGAGATAAACCCGTAGCACTTTGGGATATCTGAGGCATTCCAACTGATGCATTCATTGTTGCTGCTTGAGAGGTGCTTGGAATCTGCTGCTGAGGTATCTGTGCCGCAAACTGATTTTGTTGCAATGAAGGCTGCTGGTTTTGGAATTGAATATTCTGGGTGATGTTGGTACTAGTATTTGAATTTGAGTTCGAGCTTCCAGCAGT
The DNA here is from genome assembly GCA_030585085.1 of Petasospora xishuangbannaensis. NCBI lineage: Eukaryota > Fungi > Ascomycota > Saccharomycetes > Phaffomycetales > Wickerhamomycetaceae > Petasospora > Petasospora xishuangbannaensis. Next base: position 78,378 of record JAJMBV010000054.1, read on the forward strand.
ATGTGCTTGAAGTTGTTGCTGTGAATGTTGGCCCTGGTTTGTAATGAGCGTTTGGTTCTGGCCTAATTGGGGAGTTGAGGAGTTTGACATAGTTCTGGCTTGATTGGCAATCATTTGAGACTGACCTTGAACAGATTGTGGTCTCTGAGCCTGTTGCTGTGACTGTTGTTGTTGTTGTTGTTGTTGTTGTTGTTGTTGTTGCCTTTGTAATTGCCTCGTAATTTGAATAGCAGCATTCTTGTATGAATTAAATCTCTCTCTATACAGAGTTTCCTGTTCAGTAAAGCTCTGCAATTGCTCTGGTGTCAATGAACCTGACGCCTTAGCAATTTCAATCTCCTTGAGTTTTTTTGTGAAGTTAGCCAAAACAGTCTTAATCTGTGTAAGCTGTTGAAATGGGGTCAATTTCTGTTGTGCTTGCTGCTGGGGTTGTTGTGGGTTTGGTGAAACACTCGAGCCACCGGAAGGGGTTATGTTCTGAGTTAATGAGCTCGGAGACGAAGTAACTCCTCCACCCACACCAGCCCTCTGTAGTATTGGCTGTTGTGGTAGTACATTGGCCGGTTGAGAAGTTTGTCTACTCTGCTGGAGTGGTGGAGATTGCATAGGGATCTGAGGGGAGTGTTGCTGAATCTGTGGGGATTGAACTTGCTGTGCAGTGTTCGTGGTGTCCAGAGTGGTCTGCTGAGTCTGGGGGGACTGCTGGGACAGAACACGATTCTGAACCGACTGTTGACCTTGTTGCTGTTGCTGTTGCTGTTGCTGTTGTTGTTGTTGTTGTTGTTGTTGTTGTTGTTGTTGTTGTTGTTGCTGTTGTT